>VMDO01005111.1:8921-115589 GCA_007922755.1 Pedetes capensis
CATTTTTGCTTCCAAGGAGCACTCTGGTTGTACCTCTTCTAGGACAGATCTGTTGGTTCTTTTGGCAGTCCATGGTATATTCAATAGACGTCTCCAGCACCACAATTCAAAAGCATCAATTCTTTTTCTGTCTCTCTTGTTCGATGTCCAGCTTTCACAACCATATGATGCCACTGAAAATACCATGGCATGAGTCAGATGCACCTTCGTCTTCAATGTGACATCTTTGCTTTTCAATACTCTAAAGAGATCCAAATGCTATTTATACCTTCTCCCTAAATATTTTTTAACCTCATAGTTTGCTCTATATTATTATTGCCATTCCTTGCTCTATGAGCACTGGTGGTGCAGCGGTTGGCCTTAAAAGATTTAAAGTGTATTTCTATATCTGGTTTGGTTGGGTATTGTACCTGTTATAGTGGCTTGTCTTCCTCTCTTGGAGTGGTACTGGAAATTGTAGAAAGAATCAAGAGAAAGATGCTCACTAAGATCCCCAAATAAAGCAGGAAGTAATGTCCACCCTTACCAATGCACAAACCACAAATCAAAAACACAAGCAACATGAAAAAGCAAGACAATTCACCACCTCCAAAAGACCATAATTCTTTTTTCTTTTCCAGTACTGGGGGTTTAACCCAGGGCCTCGTGCCTGCATGCTTTGCAAGTGCTGGACCACTGAGCTGCACCCCCAGCCCATTTTTTTACTTTTTTTGAGACAGGGTCTCACTAAGTTACGCAGACTGCCTCTGGTCTCGAACTTGTGATCCTCCTGCCTCTGCCTCCCAAGCCGCTGGGATTACAGGCGTGCGCCACCATGCCCGGCAAAAGACCATGATTCTTTAACCACTGAACCAAAGATACTGAAACAGTTGAAATGTCAGATAAAGAATTGAAAAGTCTTCTTGTAAAAATGATCAATGACTTCAAAGATGACACAAACAAGCAAATGTACAAAGTAAGGAAATCAATACATGACCTAGGTCAGAAAGTCTCTAATGTAGAAGACAAAGTCAGCACAATGGATGAGAAATTCAGCAAGGAAATTGAGATTTGGAAGAAAAAGAAAAAAAAAGCAGATATGTTGGAAATGGAGAACTCAATAAATCAAATAAAAAACACAGAGGAAGCCAGGAGTGGTGGCGCATGCCTGTAATCCCAGCGGTTTGGGAGGCGGAGGCAGGAGGATCCCAAGTTTGAGATCAGAGGGAGTCTGCATAACTTAGTGAGACCCTGTCTCAAAAAGTAAAAAAAATGGACTAAGGGTGCAGCTCAGTGGTACAGCACTTGCAAAAGATGCAAGCACAAGGCCCTGAGTTCAAAGACTAGTACTGAAAAAAAAAAAAAAAAGGAAAGCATCACTAGTATACTAGCTGAAGCAGAAGATAGAATATCAGGGATGGAAGAAAAGTTTGATGAAATGCTATATTCAGATATTAACAAAGAAAAAAATAACATGACCACAATTTTCAAGAACTTTGGGACATGATTAAGAGACAAACGTAAGAAATGAGGAGGTAAAAACAGGAAATGAGATTAAAAACTAAAGGCAAAGAAAACTTATTCTGTGAAAGTTCCCCAAATCTGGGGAAAGGAGTGAATATCTAACCACAACAGGAGTTTAGAACAGTAAGCAAACATGACCAAAAAAGAATCTCTCCACAACACATAATAATTAAAATGCCAAGATTACAAGGCAAAGAAAAAATATTGAAAGTTGAATGAGAAAAACATCAACTCACAGAGGAAAACTCATCAGAATTACATCAGACCTCTCAGGACAAACCCTAAAATCTAGAATGGAAAGATGTATTTCAAGCCTTGAAAGTAAATAATTGCCAATCAAGATTTTATATCCATCAAAGTTATTATTTAAAATTGGTGGAGAAATAAAGACATTCCCGAACAAGCACACACTAGAGCAATTTATAACCACCAAGCCAGCACTGCAGAAGATACTTAAAGGAATCCTACATACATGGGAAGAAGAAAGATAGTCTCTACCACAAGAGCACAGGAAAGAATAAACTTCATGGGAGGAATGGGACAACTAAAGAGAACTAGGAAAGAATCAGTCATGTCTAACTCAAAACACCAGCAAACCTTGAATATAAACAAAGGAGAAAGAAAAGATCTAATAGTGTATGAACCAACCAGGAAAACACACAACACGATAACAAGAACCAGCAAACCTCTCTCAATAATAACTCTAAATATAAATGGTCTTAACTCTCCAACTGAAGGACATAGATTAGTTGACTAGATTAAAAACAAGATCCAACAATCTGTCTGCAAGAAAATATCTCACTGGCAAGGACACTCACAGACTAAAAGTGAAAGGATGGAAATTGATATTCCAAGCAAGTGAAAGCCAAGAAAAAGGAGGAGTAGCCAACCTTATATCAGACAAAGTAGACTTCAAGTTAAAACTAGTCTGAAGAGAAAAAGAAAGCCACTACATATTAATAAAGGGAACAATTGATCAAGAAGGTATAACAATTGTAAATATATATGCAACAAATATAAGTACACTCAACTTCACTAAAAAAAACTACTGGATTTAAAGGAATAGATAGATCCAAATACAGTAAGAGTAGGTGACTTCAATACCCTATTCTCATGAATAGAATATCCAGACAAAAAAATCAACAAAGAAACTTCAGAGTTAAACACTATAATAGATCAAATGGACTTCATAGACATCTACAGAATATTCCACCCAAAAGCTACAGAATACACACTCTTCTGGGCAGCCCAGGGAACTTTCTCTAAAAAAGATCTTTTTTTAAGGTAGTAACTCAAGTCTTAACAAATACAGAAAAATCAAAATAATTACATGTATCTTATCAGATCATAATAGAATAAAACTGGAAATGAATAGCAAAAGAAATTACAGAAACTCTAAAAATATATAGAGAATGAACAATACACAAATAATCAAGGGGTACTTGAAGAAATCAAAGAGGAAATAAAAGAATTCTTAGAATCAAATGAAAATGAAACACAACCTAACAGAACCTTTAGGATACAGCAAAGGCAGTTCTAAGAGGGAAGTTTATAGCTAAGAATGCCTACATTTAAAAAAACCAGAGTGGGCTCAAATAACTTAATAATGTACCTCAACCTCTTAGAAAAAGAACTGACAAAACCCCACACCAGTAGATGGAAAGAAATAATGAGATCATAGCAGAAATTAATGAATGGAAACTAAAAGAACAATAAAAAGAATTGATGAAACAAAGAGCTGATTCTTTGAAAAGATAAACAATATTGACAAACCCTTAACCAAAATAACCAAAGGAAAGAGAGATAAGACTCAAATTAAGAAAACTGACATTGAAAGGGGAACATTACAACAGATACCAATGAAATTCGGAGAATCATTAGGGAATACTTTGGGAAGTTATATTAAAAAAAAATGGGAAACTTAGAGAGATGGATAAATTCCTAGACAGATATGACCTGCCAAAATTAAGTCAAAAGGATATAAACAACTTACACAGACCTATAATGAGCAATGATATCAATGAAGTAATAAAGAATCTCCCAACAAAGTAAAGCGCAGGACTGGTGGATTCATTGCTGAATCCTACAAGACCTTCAAAGAAGACATAACATCGATACTTCTCAAGCTATTCCATAAAATACAAATGGAAAGAAAACTACCACACTCATTCTATGAAGCCAGTATGGCCCCAATAGCAAAACCAAATTAGGATATATCAAAAAAGGAAAACTAAAGACTAATTTCCCTGGTGAACCTAGATGCAAAAATCCTTAATAAAATACTTGCAAACTGACTTCAATAAAACATTAAAAAGATCATACAATATGATCAAGTCAGTTTCATTCCATGGATTGAAGGCTGGTTCAACATATGCAAGACAATAAATGTAAAAACATATAAATCAACTCAGAAACAAATCACATTATCCTATCAATAGATGCAAAAAACACCTTCAACAAAGTTCAATATCCTTTTATGATTACCTTTCTGGCAAAATCAGAATGCACATATATAGATAGATAGATTCACAAAAAGACATGCAAGTAGAAGGGGGACCATTGGTGAGGAGGGAAGGAATGGGGGAGGAAGATCATGTGAGGGTAAGGGGAGAAGTGAATATGAGCAATGTGCAATAAAATGTCATAATGAGCTGGGCGTGGTGGCACACACCAGTAATCCCAGGGACTCAGGAGGCAGAGGCAGGAAGATCACATGTTCGAGACCACAGGCAGTGTGCATAATTTATTGAGACACTGTCTCAAAAAAAGTAAAAAAAAAATATGGCCTGGGAGTGCAGCTCAGGGGTACAGCACTTGCAAAGCATGCAGGTGCGAGGCCCTGGGTTCAACCTCCAGTACTCAAAAAGAAAAAAAAAATGGTATGTCATGAGACCCAGAACTATAGATTAATTTCCCTGGTGAACACTGATGCAAAAATCCTCAATAAAATTCTTGCAAACCAAATACAGCAACACATAAAAAAGATCATACACCACAATCAGGTGGGCTTCATTCCAAAGATACAAAGCTGGTTCAACATATGCAAATCAATTAATGTAACTCAACATATCAAGAGACTTCCAGACAGAAATCACATAATTATCTCAATTGAGGCAGAAAAAGCCTTTGACAAAGTTCAACATCTATTCATGATAAAAGTCCTGAAGAAACTGGGTATAGAAGAACCATATCTCAATATCATAAAGGTCATCCATGACAAACCTATAACCAACACTGTATTAAACAGGGAAAATTTGAAAGCATTTCCTCCAAGATCAGGAAAAAGAGAAGGATGTCCATTCTCTCCTCTCATTCAATATTGTGATTGAAGGCCTAGCCATAGCAATCAAGCATGAGAAAGAAATAAGAGGAATACAAATAGAGAAAGAAGAAGCCAAATTACCCTTGTTTGCATATGACATGATCCTATACCAAAAGGATCCCAAAAATTCTACTAGAAATCTCTTAGAGCTAATTAGCTCCTTCAGCAAAGTAGCAGGTTACAAAAATTAATACGCAAAAATTAGTAGTATTCCTTTACACCAAAACAATAACAAAACAATCAACAATAATTCCATTCACAATAGCCCACCAAAAAATTAAATATTTAGCAATCAATCTGACCAAAGACCCTAAAGACTTCTACAATGCAAACTTCAAAACACTAAAGAAAGAAATCACAGAAGATACTAGAAGATGGAAAGACCTCCCTTGCTCATGGATTGGAAGAAGTAATATTGTGAAAATGGCTATATTACCAAAATCCATCTACAGATTCAGTACAACCCCCATCAAAATTCCAATGACATACTTCACTGAAATAGAAACAAAAATCCTAAAATTCATTTGGAAGCACAAAAGACCACATATAGCCAAAACAATGTTAACCTGCAAAAACAGCACAGGAGGCATCGCAATACTTGACTTCAAACTGTACTATAGGACCATAGTGGCAAAACAGCTTAGTACTGGCACAAAACAGGCATGAAGATCAATGGAACAGACTAGAAGGCTTAGATATACGCCCACACAATTACAACCACTTGATTTCTGACAAAGGGATCAAAGGCATACATTAGAGAAAAGATAGCCTTTTCAATAAATGGTGATGGGAAAATTGGATACCCATATATAGAAGAATTAAAGTAGACCCGTATATCTCAATCTGTCAAGAATCAGTTCAAAATAGACCAAGGACCTTGACATAAATCTGGAAACCTTAAGACTAGTAGAAGAAAACAGGAAACACACTCTAACACATACACATAGTCAAGTACTTCCTTACCAAGACTCCAATTGCCTAGGAATCTGTACAAAGAATTGACATATGAGATTACCTAAAACCAAAAAGTTTCTGTGTAGCAAAGGCAACAATAAGTAAAGAGAGAGCCCACAGAATGGGAAAAAAAAAAAACCTTTGTATCCCACACATCTGTCAGAGGATTAATTTCTAAAATACACAAAGAACTTAAGAAATCAAACACCAAAGTAACAAATAATCCAATAAATAAGTAGGAAATGGAACTGAACAAACAGTTCTCAAAAGAAGCAACACAAATGACCAATAAACACATGAAAAAATGCTCACTATCCCTAGACATTAGGGAAATGCAAATCAAAACAACACTGAGATTCCATCTCACTCCAGTAAGAATGGCCAAAACTGACAAAACAAATAACAACAAAGGTTGAAGAGAGAAAAAGGAACACTTAAACATTGCTGGTGGGACTGTAAATTAGTTCATCCAGTTTGGAAATCAACATGGAGATACCTTAGAAAACTAAAATTAGAAGTACCATATGATCTAGCTATCCCACTTCTAGAAATACACCCAAAGAAAGATAAGTCATCATACCACAGGGGCACCAGCACTTCATACTTAATGCAGCACTCTTCACAATTGTGAGGCTATAGAATCAACCCAGAGATCCATGAACAGAGGATTGAATTTAAAAATCGTGATATATATAATGGAACACTATTCAGCCATAAAGAAGAATGAAATTATGTCATTTGCAGCAAAATAGATGGAACAGGAGAATATCATTTTAAGTGAAAAAACCCAGACTCAAAAAGAGGAATACCACATGTTCTTGCTCATATGTGGGAGCTAAGTCTACCTTAAAGGAAAAAAGTTTTATATATAAATATATATATACATATATGTATATACATACATATATATATGCACAATCATACTTATCTAAGAATGGAAAATATGAGTGGACCTGATATGAGGGGGAGGTGACTACTAGTGGTAGGGAATAAATGATGGGGAAGGGGTGGGGAGGTGAAACAATGTAGAGGGGTAAAGAGGGAGAGACAAATGCAAAATACTATATGAATTTTCTTTTTCTTTCTACATTTGTTTATTCTGTTCTGTAAAATGTTTAAGGAGATATAAGTGTAAGAAAAGGGCTGGGATTTGGCTCAGTGGGTAGAGCGCTGCGCTGCAGTCTCTGAGGACCCGAGTTCAATTCCCAGCACCGCAAAAACGGGAGAAGGACCTGGCAATCCACTCCCAAGGCAATCCCGAAATAGTCAGCCATTGAAAACCCTATGAGGGTCGCTATGAGTCGGATACCAACTCGACAGCACCTAACAACAACAACAACAACAACAAGTGTAAGAAAAACTGATTCAATGTTTGCATAATGAATATATCAATGACAAATTACTCTGTATTCCATTAACATCTATAAATAAAATACAAAAAAAATAAGATTTCTGGAAAAAAGAAAGAAGAAAGAAAGAAGGAAAGAGCAGCTTGGGAGGCAGAGGCAGGAGGATCGCAAGTTCGAGACCAGATGTAGTCTGCATAACTTAGCGAGACCCTGTCTCAAAAAGTAAAAGAAAAAAATGGGCTGGGGGCGCAGCTCAGTGGTCCAGAAAGAAAGAGAGAGAGGGAGGGAGGAAGGAAGGAAGAAAGGAAGGAGGGTAGGAAGGAAGGGAGGAAGGGAGAGAAAGAAAGAAGGAAGGAAGGAAGGATAGAAGGAAGGAAGGACGGGAGGGAGGGAGGGAGGAAAGAAGGAAGGAAGGAAGGAAGGAAGGAAGGAAGGAAGGAAGGAAGGAAACTCAGTGCTTTGGGGAGCCAGACAATGTATACTAGACCTTGGCCATATTAACCAAGAGATCCCTCACTTTGACAGACTTCCCCTGAGCTCTCCTGGCAATGGCCTGTGTCATATCCCGTCATTTCACTTACATTCTTACTGTCTAAGGAGCCAGCCACTTGTTCCCACAAATTCTATCACAAAGGAGCCACAGGACTGGAAAGATCTCTGCTACACTCTATCTAACTTTCAAAGACATTTTATGTAGAAAACACTGATGCAGGAGGGAGGGACAAGTCTAAACGCACATGAGGTTGGACATGCCATGGTTCGTGTCTGCACGTGACACAAAGTGCATCTTCTGGCTCGTGCAAACTCTGTGTTTGTTTCCTATAGGGAATTTTAACTAGCTTCCAATATATACTGACGAAAAAAAGCAAATGAATTATTTCCTAGAGATAGTCTCTAAAGTAAAACATACTCCAAAGAGGGCAAGTTTGTAATTATTTATTTATTTATTTATTTTAGAATGAAGCAGTTTGAAGTTTATCAGGTAAAGGTAACACTTAGTAGACACTTCAGAGTGAAGCGCGGGTGCACAGAGATGGAGAGAGACCTACGACAGAATCACAGCACATGTTCAAGACATGGACACCGCTTCTCAAGACAGAGGAGCCAAATTTGTAACCTTAGGAACAGGGCCATGTCATTGTCAGGAACAGTCACATACTGTCATCTGGTGGCCACATGTGAAAATGACATGACTCTGTCCATCTCCCTGACCACAAATTTGGACGTCTTCCCAGACCTGCTATCCTGTCTTACCCAAATTCCATAATATTCGATGCTTTAAAGGTGCCTTCTGGATGATGTCACTGTTTTGTCATTTCACGTTATGAGAAAAGGTGTCTTTTTCTAAGCGCAGTATATCACAGTGTGTTTGTTGGTACTAAATTGAGGGCCAAGGTTTAGGGCAGAATGTAGATAGGATCTCACAGGATTAGCAGAGCCTGGGGTGGAAAGCTCTGAGATACCTGGCCTATAGCACAAGGATATGTTGTCTGGTTTAAAGACAGTAGTATAGGACATCAAAGCACATTGATACAGTCCTTGTCATTATATAAACAATAAAACATTTTTGAAAATTTGAGAAGTATCATCCCACATGTCTGTGGATCTTCATCTAAATTTAAACAGTTTTATAAAACTGGGATCACCTGATATCCCAGTTAATTATGAGCATTTATGCATGCTATTTGATGTTTCGAAAATAGGATTTAATAGTTTCATTGTAGTTGTTGTTAGGTACCATCGTGTCAGATCCAACTCATAGTGACCCTATGTACAACAGAAGGAAAAACTATCTGATACCATGCCATGCACACAATCTATTTTATGTTTAAGCCCATTGTTGTAGCCACTGTGACAATCCATCTAGTTGAGAGTCTTCCTTTTTTTCATTCACCTATCTCTCCCAAACATGATGTCCTTCTCCAGGGATTGGTTCCTCCTGACAACATGTCTAAAATACGTAAGATGCAGTCTAGCCATCCTTGCTTCCAAGGAGCACTTCTAGGACAGATCTGTTGGTTCCTTTGGCAGTCCATGGTATATTCAATATTTGTCTCCAGCACTATAATTCAAAAGTATCAATTCTTTTTCTTTCTCCCTTATTCAACATCTGGCTTTCACAAGCAATGTTTCCATAGTATTCCTTAATATATCTTATACATAAACTACAGGTGTCTACAGTCCCTGCTGCCATCTCCCTCCACTAGCCCAATCTGGTTTGTCTGCGAAAGTAGAGCTCAGCTTCTATTGTCTTCAAGGAACTTCAAATCTATAACAACCCCTTGACTCCCAGAGCACTTTGGCATTTTTCTTTTCTCTCCTAGGATGCCAGGCACCTCATACAATATCTCACCTCTTTTTTTTTTTTTTTATTGCAGTACTGGGGGTTGAACCCAAGGCCTCACACTTGCATGCTTTGCAAGTGCTGGGCCACTGAGCTGCACCCCCCGCAGCCCATTTTTTTACTTTTTGAGACAGGGTCTCGCTAAATTACGCAGGCTGCCTCTGGTCTCGAACTTGTGATCCTCCTGCCTCCATCTCCGGAGCTGCTGGGATTACAGGAGTGTGCCACCGTGCCCGGCTCCCTCATCTCCTTTTGACTGGGAGCTGCTCCCAGGCCAAGACACTATGCAAATGGCTCTCTGTCCAACTCTTAGCACAGTGATTGGCGTACAGTAGACACTCAATTAAGATTTGAAAAACTCCACCAGGCACAGTGGCACACACATAATCCTAATAATTTGAGTGACTGAGGAGGGAGGATCAAAAATTCTAGGACAGAGGCAGCCTGCACAACTTAGCAAGACCCTGCCTCAAAATGAAAAAATAAAAAAATGGGCTGAAATGGGCTCGTGGTGCAGCCCAGTGGCAGAGCACTTGCAAAGTATGTGTAAGGCCCTGGGTCCAAGTCCTTGTTGTTGTTGTTGTTGTTGTTGTTGTTAGGTGCCATTGAGTTGTGTCCGACTCACAGCGACCCTTATAGGGTTTTCAATGGCTGATTGTTTTGGGATTGCCTTGGGAGTGGATTGCCATATCCTTCTCCCATTTGTTTTTTGTGTGTGTGTGTGTGTGATACTGGGAATTGAACTCGGGACCACAGAGACTGCAGAGCGGCGCTCTACCAACTGAGCTAAATCCCAACCCCCAAGTCCTCAGTACCACACACAAAAAATAAATAAATAAAGTGAAACACCATGAATCAGACCAGTTACTCCCTGTTGCAGAGAACTCTGTCCATCCAAATCTGCGGACAGCCTCTGGACTACAACCCCCACCTCCTTGCCATGTGGATGGCCATGTGACTAGTTCTTGCCAACGGAAGAGAAGTGGGATTGATGTGAGCCACCTCCAGACCCAGCCCACACATTCCTCCACAGGCCTATCTCCATGCTCTTTCCCTCCTGCGGGTGTGCGCAGACTGGCAGGTGACAACCAGGGATGGTTAAGGCATGAGGTGAAGAAGTCTGGGTTCCATGCCTGTAATCCCAGCGGCTTGGGAGGCGGAGCCAGGAGGATCGCAAGTTCAAGACCAGGGGAAGTCTGCGTAACTTAGCGAGACCCTGTCTCAAAAAGTAAAAAAAAAAGGGGGGGGGGCTGGGGGTGCAGCTCAGTAGTCCAGCACTTGCAAAGCATGCAGGTGCGAGGCCCTGGGTTCAACCCTCAGTACTGCAAAAAAAAAAAAAGAAGAAGAAGTCTGGGCTCCTGAATGACTATGGGGAAAAAACTGCCCCCTTCTCCCCACCAATCCCAACCAGAGCACCAGCCAGCAATGCCAGGTGGACACAGTGTTGCGACATTGACACTGTGTGGGTTGTTGGGTGGTTCTGCTTAACTTAATTAACACACTTGATAAAAGAATATTGAAAAAGAATAGTATAGTGGGAAGGACCACTGTATCCAATTTTATGATTTAATATAGCTATAGTAATCAAGAGCATGTAGTATTTGGGAAGGGATGGATACACAGATCAATGAAGTCAGAGAACACAGGGATAACTTAGATAAGCAGCTCTCTAGCACACTTAAAAGTACAAAAGCAATGTGACCTTGCCTGTCTTACCTGTATTTTGACCCTGCTATTCTGATGTAGAAAACTTTGATCCCTCAAAGTATTTGAAATCTGTGCTCAGTACATTTTGAAATCAAAATTAAACAAATGTTTTAAAATTTAGAGAGTGGGAGAGTATTTTCTGAGAACATACTTCAATAAGACATTTTAGTTCTGTGATATTTTTTAAAGTTAGAGTACATGGGTTTAGTTTGTTCACATTTATTTTGATGTTTAGTACTTTTTGAAAATGTTATTATTAGTCCATTACGTTTGACACAAGTTACTTGATTTCTTGTCCACATCATAGTATATTTACATTCCATTTTTTTACATTTTCTTCAGGGATTACAACTGACACATTTTCAAATGTCCTGCATCAAATACCCCACATCAGAATAGTTTTTGTTATAGTTTTCCCACCAATTCTTTGTCAATGATCAATTTTTTCACATACTATAATGACCTCTAGGAGTTGTATGGAATACAACTGCATGGAGTAGTGTGCAAAAAGGAATTTCTCAGAGCTTCTTACAAGTTACAGACGGATGAAAGACTCCACAGCAATTCCAGTCTCATCCTGCTGAGGAACCGAAGGCAGGTTGTGTACTCTTGGGTCCTAGTGTGGAGCCAAGACTTGCCCTTCTCCATGGGAATGAATGTAATCACCAAGAAAAGAGAGGCTGTGGTGGGGATGGAACCGAATTGCTGTTGTTAGGTACTATTGAGTCGGTGTCTAACTCATAGCAACTCTACATACAACAGGCTTCTCTGCTATTCATAGGGTTTTTGATTACTGATTGCTTTTTGGGAGTGGGTTGCTGGGTCCTTCTCCAGATGGAACCAAGAGAAAACCTAAAAGGTCCTCTCCAGCTTCACTTGCTTTAACTTACTTGTTTTTAGTTGACTATAAAAACCACTGATTTGGAACCTGGGCTCAATGATGCATACCTATAATCCCAGTAACTCAGGAGGTGGAGGCAGAGGGATTGCAAGCTCAAGGCCAGAGGCAGTGAGACCCTGTCTCAACATAAAAAATTAAAAAGGGTCTAAGGGTGTATCTCAGTGGTAGGGCACTTGCAAAGAGTGCACAAGGTCCTGGGTTCAGCCCCCTAGTACTGAAGAAAGGAAAGGAAGAAAGACAAAGAAAGAAAGAAAGAAAGAAAGAAAGAAAGAAAGAAAGAAAGAAAGAGAGAGAGAGAAAGAAAGAAAAAGAGAGAGAGGGAGGGAAGGAGAAATAAAGAGGAAAAGGAAGGAAGGAAGGAAGGAAGGAAGGAAGGAAGGAAGGAGACTAAAGAAAGAGAGAGAAAGGAAGAAAGGAATGAACAAACGGGACAGGAGATGAGAAAAAATAAAAGAAAGGAAAAAGACCAAACCCCCAGGTCCTGGATATTTTCACTTATGTTTTCTTCTAAAAGCTTTATAGTTTTAGATTTATACCTAAGTGTATACTTCATTTTGAATTAATTTTTAGGTCAGCCGTGACATTTGATAAGATTCACTTTTTGTCTATGAATATCTAATTGCTCCAATATCATTTGTTAACCAGATCATCTTTCCTCCATTTATTTGCTTTTGCATCTCTGTCAAAAACCATGTTGTTGCCAAGTGCCGTGGTACATACTTGTAATCCCAGTGGCTCAGGAAGCAGAGGTAGAAGGCTCCCAAGTTCGAGACCAGAGGCAGCCTGTGCAAGTTAGCAAGATCTTGTCTCCAAAACAAAATCATTTTGTTGTGTTTGCTTGTGTCTATTTCTGTGGTCTCTGTTTGATTTCATTGGTCTATCTGTCCTTTCCCAAATACTACATGGTCTTGATTACTATAGCTATGTTAAATCATAAAATTAGATACATTGGTTCTTCCCATTTTACTCTTCTTTCTCAATGTTCTTTTTAGCTATTTCAATTCTTCTGCCTTCTTATATAAATTTTAGAATAAATTCGTCTATATCTACAAAATATTTCTAGGAACTTTTTATGGGAATTTTGTCAAATCTGTGTATAAATTCGAGGAGAACTGACATCTTCATTATGTTATTTCTTCCAACTCATAAATACTATGTGTCTCTCCATTTATTTAGATATTTAATTTTCTTCATCAATGTTCTATAGTTCTTAGCTACATCAATTGGCATTGTAATTTTTCTTCTTCTCTATTAATATTGTAGATTACATTGATTGGTTTTTCAAATATCGAACAAATCTTACATCTCCAGAATTAACTCCACTTTGTCATGATATATAATTCCGTTTGATTATTAATGTCCTTTTTATTATTTTGGTGCTTGGGATTGAATACAGGTTCACACACATGTTGAGCACATGCTCTGCCACTTAGCTACACCCTAGCTTCTGGGCCACAGATCAGTCCCAATGCGAGCAGTGAGTGAGCAAGCCAAGCTTCATCTGTATTTGTACAATAAATGTAATGTAATGTACTAGAATCATCCCAAAACCACACCATTCCCCATTCTGTGGAAAAATTGTCTTCTATGAAACTTGTCCCTGGTGACAAAAAGGTTGGAAATCACTGTTGTATGTTAACATTTTGTTAAAGATAGTTGTCTATAGTTTTTGTTTTTGTATTTTTGGTACTTATTTATTCATTTATTTATTTATTGACAAGGTCTCACTGTGTAGCCTAGGCTACCCTTGATCTCACAATCCTCCTGCCTCCACCTCCTGAGTACTGGGATCACAGGCTTGCATCACTATGCTGGACCCTTGGTACTATTCATTATTTACCTTTGTTATCATCAGGGCGATACTGATGTCATAAAATGCGTTTGAAAAAATTCCAATTATCCTTGAAGACGTTTCTTGAGATGATTTAGAATTGATGTAGAATTGGTGGTGATTCTTCTTCAAATGCTTTGTTAGAAATCTCCACTGAAACCATCTGAATCTAGAGATTTCTTTTACCGGAGTTTTCAAATTATGAGTTCAATTTCTATTTTTGCAGTACCGAGAGGTTGAACCCAGGGCCTCATGCATGCCAGACAAGTGATCCACCACTGAGCTGTACCCCTAGTCCTCTCCCCCTTTTTAATTTTGAGGCAGGTCTCACTAAATTATGCAGACTTCCTTTGGCCTTGAACTTGTGATCCTCTTGCCTCCGCCACCCCAGTTTCTGGGATTACAGGTGGGTGACATATACGGTTTATGAATTCAATTTCTTTAATAATTACAGGACAAGTCCAACTACATGTTTACTATTGGATGAGATGTAATAACTTGTGTACTTTTTGAAGAATTGGTTCATTTCATGTAAGTTGTCAAATTTGTGTGCAGGGTTGTCCTTTGCTATCCTTTTGACGTTTGTAGAGAGTCTGTAGGGATATTCCCCATGTTATTCCTGATGTTTGTAATTTGCGTCTCTTCTTCCTCTTCTTTTTTTTTTTCCCTTTGTCAATCTTGCTAAAAGTTTGTCAGTTTTATTGACCTTTCAAAGAGCTAGTTTTGGGGTTTTTCTGTTTTCTTCTGTTTTCAATTTTATTGCTTTCTGCTCCTGTTTGCTTTCTTTCTTTCTTTATCTGTACTTTGAGTTTTTCCTGTTCTTTTTACTAGTTTCTGAGGGATTTCGTTGTTGTCGTTTTAACAATAAACATTTATTTCTCACAATTCTGGAGGCTGAAATTCTGAGAACAGCATGACACCATTGTCAGGTTCTAGTGAGGACTCTTTCTGACTTGTAGACAGCCAGATAGCTATCTTCTTTTTCCTTTTCTTTCTACCTTCTTTCCTTCCTTCCTTCCTTCCTTCCTTCCTTCCTTCCTTTCTTAACAGTCTTACAAGGCTGGCCTTGAACCCACAACCCTCCTGCCTTGGCCTCCCAGGTGCTAGAATTATAGGAGTGTACCACAATGCCTAGCTCTTTCTCTAGTTTTTTAAGGTAAAAATTTAGATTACTGATTTGAGACTTTTCCTCTTTTCTAATAAATTTAGGGTTATAAAATTCTCCCAGTGTGGCCGGGTGCGGTGGTGCATGCCTATAATCCCAGTGACTCGGGAGGTGGAGGCGGGAGGATCGCAAGTTCAAGACCAGAGGTAGTCTGAGTAGTTTAGCAAGACCTTGTCTCAAAAAAGTAAAAAAAAAAGGGGGGGCTGAGGGTGCAGCTCAGTGGTACAGCACTTGCAAAGCATGCAAGCATGAGGCCCTGAGTTCAGCCCCCAGTACCACCAAATATAAATAAGTAAATAAATAAATAAACAATTCTCCCAGTGTGGCTTTAGCTGTGTTCCACAAGTTTTTAAGTTTCTGGAACAAACTATTTTCATTTTCATTCATTTTGGTGTATTTTTTAAAATTTCTCTTGAGATATCCTTTTTCTTTGTCTTTCTTTCTTTCTTTCTTTCTTTCTTTCTTTATTTTTTTTTTTGGCTGTACCCCAGGTTGTTCTCACACATATTTTGCAAGTGTTCTACCACCAGGCTGCACCTCTAGCCCCCTTTTTAATTTTAATCTTGAGTCAGGATCTCACTAAGTTACAGGCTGCCTCTGGCCACAAACTCACAATTCTCCTGCCTCTGCTTCCTGAGTCACTGGGATTGCAGGTTTGCACCACTGTGCTGGGCCAAGATATCCTCTTTAAAATGTTTATTATTGAGAAGTATGTTATTTAGTTTCTAAGTATTTGGAGATTTTCTTATTCTCTTCCTATTACTGATTTCTACTTTGGTTCCATTGTGGTCGGGGGCTGGGATTTAGTTCAGTTGTTACAGCACTGCTCTGCAGTCTCTGAGGTCCCGAGTTCGATTCCTAGCACCGCAAAATGGGAGAAGGACGTGGCAACCCACTCCCAAGGCGATCCTGACAGTCAGTCATTGAAAACCCTATGAAGGTCGCTATGAGTCGGACTCACTCGACAGCATCTAACAACAACAATATCTCTTGTGGTCAGAGGACACACTCTGTGTGACTTAAATGCTTTGGAATTCGTTGAGGTATGTTTCTTGGGAAATCCTCCTCCATCACCTCATAGGTATGTGTGTCTTGCTGTTGTTGGGTGGAATTGGTCTATAAATGTTGATTAGATCCTCCTGGTTGGTGGTGGGGTTGCTGTTTCTGTCTGGGCCTTCTTGTATAATTTTGCTAAGACAGATGTCAGGTAGCTTAACTCCAGGGGTGGTGGTTATTTGTTGTTCAGTGCCATTGAGTTGGGTCCAACTGAGCTGGGTCCAACTGAGTTGGGTCCAACTCACAGCGACCCAATGTACAAAAGAATGGAACACTACCTGACACTGTACCATGCTTGGAACTAAGCAATTGTACAGTTTGCAATGGCTGATTGTTTTCAGAGTGGGCTGCCAGGTCCTGCTCCCATTTTTACGGTGCTGGGGATCAAACCCAAGGCCTCAGAGAGTGCAGAGCAGCACTCTACCAACTGAGCTAAACCCCAACCAACTCCAGGAGTAGTTTAAGCTTATCCTAAGGCACACACTCTCTAAAGTCTCCACTGTATGCCCTGGGTTACACCGTCGCGCCTTGGAGATTGAACATCTTCTTGTCCTGTGTGATCTCTGGGAATTTTTAGCTTACAACTCCCTGGTTGTTCTACGTCCAACTTTCTATACACGCACTGAGCAAGAACTCAAAGGAACTCCATGCATATTTCCAGACCTCATGGTCTGCATAACTCCTTCCTTTTTGGAATGATGTGCCACAGCTTCCAGGTACCACAGACTTACCAGCCTTCATGTCCACACCTGATCTCACTAAGAACACCAGCCTCTGTGTCCATCCCTTCCCTGCACCCATCATCCATCAATGGGCCCCAAGAACCATGCAAGGACATTCAAAGCCACCCATGGTTCATTTGCTTTCTTCATGAGCCATGGTCCTATCTTGCTTCTTGCCCAATGTCTGCAGACAGTGGCTTTCCATGTTTTGTCCAGTTTTCTAGTTGGTTTTTTGCTTTGTTTTGGTTTTTGTTGTTTTGCTTTGCTTTGCTTTGCTTTGTTTTGAGACAGGTCTTTTTTTTTTTTTTTTTTTTTTTTTTTTTTTTTTTTTTTTTTTTTTTTTTTTTTTTTTTTTTTTTTTTTTTTTTTTTTTTTTTTTTTTTTTTTTTTTTTTTTTTTTTTTTTTTTTTTTTTTTTTTTTTTTTTTTTTCTGTACTAGGGGTTGAACCCAGGGCCTCACATTTGCATGCTCTGCAAGGGCTGGACCACTGAGCTGCACCCCCAGCCCATTTTTTTTCACTTTTTGAGACAGGATCTTGCTAAGTTACGCAGACTGCCTATTATGGTCTTGAACTTGCGATCCTCCTGCCTCTGCCTCCCAACCCGCTGGGATTACAGGCATACACCACCACACCTGGCTGAAACAGGTCTTATGATGTAGCCCAGGCTGTCCTGGAACTATGTAGTCCAGCCTAGTTTCAAACCCATGCCAATCCTCCTGCCTCAGCCTCCCAAGTGCTGGAATTATAGATCTATGCCACCACACCCAGTCAGTTTTCTAGTTGTTTATGAAAGAAGGCTAAAGCCAGTTAAAGCAATGGTCTGCTTTATATTTTTAACATTCTGAGAATGCTTTCACATGGTAACATGGGGAAATGATGACAGCAAAGATTCAATTCCTTTTTTAAAAATGTTTTTCTTTTTAAGTTTTGCTGAATAATGAAAAGACAAAGAGGCAGCCTGGTGTCAGGAATGAGACAACGGAGAGAAAGCCAGTCATGCCCGCACGTTTGCCTCTTACTCTCTCCTCGCTTGTTCACCCTCATCCCTGCCCCTACCGGGACCCTCACCCCAATGTTTGTCTCTGCTTCCTCCCCAATACTTGTGACACTTCCCCAAAGTGATAGATTCAGTCCTGGGGGTGGATGAGCTGGTCTGGGAGGCTGTGTAGAAAGAGAAGAGTGAAGACCATAGATGGAGTCTGAGGAGCTCTAAGCCCAAGAGACAACAAAAAAGAACGAGACAAAAGTAAACTTGACAAAGGCTCAGATAGGTCAAACGATTTACTCAGGGTCACACAGCACATTCATTTCTCTTGCCTATACATACCTTTGTGGCAAAATCAAAGCTGATATTAAGCTGGATCATACCAGTTTGACCATTGCTATGGTTCGGACGTTTGGTGTAAGTCTGTCCTTCCAGGGTTCATGGGTTAGAAAGTTACTCCCCAGTGTGGGGATGCCAACAGAGATGGAACCTTTAAGAGGAGGAGCCTGGTGGGAAGTCCTTAGGTCACTGGAGGTGCTGCCCTCCTGGGAACTGATCAGGGCGATTCCATGGGGTCTGAGTTAGTTCTCTCGACAGTGAGTTCTTATAAGAGCAAGGCTAACCCTGGAATCACTCTCTGGCTTCCTGCTTAGCAACATGATCTCCTGTTCCCACCATTGTGGTACCATCCACACGAGGTCTTCACCAGAGCTGACCAGAGGCACAGGCCGTGACCCTGAACCTCCACAGCCGCAGGCTAAATAGACCCTTTTCCTCAGGTATTTCCTTACAGTGAAACAGACTGATTCAGCCATCCTTACTTCCCCGACCAGCATCTTCTCACCAGCTAGCTTCTATTCCATGCAGGTAGTTAAATATTTAGAATGTAATCTAGGTAGGACACTATTTGGGTCTATTTATTGACACAGATTCCCTCCACCCAATATTTCCTGTCACTTCTATTCCACGTCCCCCCCCCAAACACACACTACAGCCTCAATGAAGAGATGACAGAGCAGAAGCCAGAAAGAAAGAAAGAAAGAAAGAAGGAAAGAAAGAGGAAAGGTGAGGATTATTTATTCTTTTAGTCCTTTGAGAACCTCCTCATAAAGCAAATGGCTTGAGAGAAAAGAGTTGTGAGTTGCAAAAAGGGAGGTATTTGCAGCTCCACAGGCCTTTGCCTTGAGATGACTCAGGGTAGAAAGAATATCTAATGCTTGAATCAAAGCTGATTTCCCACTCTACCTGGACCTCCGAAATGAGAGGCCTCCAGACTGGAAGAAGAAAAGGTTTTGCAGGATGCAGTGGCACTCACCTATAATCCCAGTGACTCAGGGGGCTAAGGCAGGAGGATTGCAGGTTCGAGGCCAGAGGCAGCCTGTGCAAGTTAGTGAGACCATGACTCAAATAAAAAAGAAAAAAAAAGAAAGAAAATAAAAAAGAAGTTTGAAGAGGAATAGTCATTGTGTTAGCCAGCTTTCTGCTACCAGAACAAATACCTGAGTTGATCAACTTATAAAGAAAACAGGTTGATTTTGGCACCCAGTTTTGGAGGTTCCAGTCCAAGATCAGCTGGCCCTGTTGCCCTTGGCTTCTGGCAACACAGCATATAATGATGGGAGCACATGGCAGGGTGGAACTGCTCCCCTCGTGGCCAAGATGAAAAAGAAAGGAAGAGGAAGGGGCCAAGTCCCACAACTCCCTTTGAAGCTATGTCCCCAATGACCTAAAGACCTCCCAGGAGGCCTCATCTCTCAAAGGCTCTACCACCTCCCAGGAGTACCATCTTGGGGACCAAGCCTTTAGGACAAGGGCTTTGGGGGACATTCAAGATCCAAACTACAGCAATCATGCAGAGGTAGGTTTATGTTCCTGGGAAAGGGTCTACTCCCTGCCCCTCTGTGTGGCTGACAGGTGTGTACAAATCCCAAGTGAGTCTAAACAATCTGGGAGTGGCCTGAGGAGAGGGCAGAGCCCAGCATTCTCTGTGCCAGATGGAGCACAAGGAAGAGAGGGGATGTCACAAAGTAAAAGAGGGTAAGAGGTGGCACACAGCAGAGGACAAGAGAATGACAACCACAGGGACCACAGGCAAGAGTGCACCATGGCACTGGCCGTGGTGGCGCACACCTGTAATCCAAGTGGCTCAAGAGGTGGAGGCAGGAGGATCACAAGTTCGAGACCATAGGCAGTCTGTAGAACTTAGAGAGAACCTGTCTCAAAAAAATGGGCTGGGGTGCAGCTCAGTGGTCCAGCACTTGCAAAGCATGCAAGTGTGAGGCCCTGGGTTCAACCCCCAGTACCGCAAAAAAAAAAAAAAAAAAAAAAAAAAAAAAAAAAAAAAAAAAAAAAAAAGAGTGCACCATGGACATTACTATGTATCCATTCCCCAGAGGTGCCCCATCCCAGTCCATGCCTTGAAACCCCTTGACCCTTAGTTCTTAGCTGCAATACCAAGAACACTGGGGGAAGACCATGACTTGACTGACAGCAAGCTCAGGATGCTTAGCAAAATGAGGGCTTGACATTAACTTTGGGCATTGGGGGGGAAAAAAGCTGTATTTCTTGTACACCCAGGTTTGACTTTTGAGATTCGTGCTAGATTGTCTTTCTTCTGCACCTACTATGTGTCATGCCAAACTCCAGGTATCATTTGTCATAAAGCACCATGGATATCACGCTAGCTACAGGAACATAGAGACCTAAACTTCAATCGGGGCTCCATCACACTAGCTATGTCATTGCTGTGGTTTATCTGACTCTCAAGTTCCTCACCTGTAGGTAAAGGTAATGATAGCAGGGTGTAATCCCAACACTTGAGAGCCTAAGCCTGCAGGATCTCGAGTTCAAAGCACTACATACATTGCAAGTTCCTGCCTCAAACGAAACAAACCAAATAAAAAAGATAGCAATATGTTGTCTTTGAAAAATGTAACCCAAAATAAAATCTCCTGATCTGGAAAGCCTCTCCACAAAGGCAGGAGAAAAGAAAATGTGTTACTGAACAAGCATGAAGCCAGAAAGTAATGCATATCACAGGCAGTCCCCTAAAACAGTGGTCCCCAACCTTTTTGGCACCAGGGTCCAATTTTGTGAAAGGCAATTTTTCCATGGCGTGTGGTAAGGGGAGATGGTTTTGGGATATGAGCCAGTGCAGAACAGCCGTAATTTCTGATGTCACTCACCTCCTGCTGTGCGGCCAGGTTCCTAACAGGCCACAGACCAGATGGGGCCATGGTCTGGGGGTTGAGGACCCCTGCCCTAAAAGATTGCAAAGACAGAAAGAAATCTTACCTCCGTATATAGCCAAGCAGTTATACCCCAATACATACATACTGTACAACATAAACAATACTTAGTCCTGAAGTAAGAGGTCTTGACAGCACTATTTCTTATACATGGTCTATCCTAACTTTACTTGGTAATTGGGGTAGTCATCTACATCAGCTATCTGTCTTTACTCAGAAGATAAATAAACTCCTCACATCTTTATGCAAGGAGGTAGATTTTTAGTTTTTTTGGTTTGTACCTGTTGGGGGGGGAGTTGGTGAGAATTGAATTCAAATCATGGAGCAGACTAGGCAAGAGCTCTACCACTGAGCCGCATCCCTGTCCCAGGAGGTAACTTTGCAACTGGAAGGTGCCCACTGAAGAAACTGGGAGATATGCATTTTGCTATTGTTGTTGTTGTTGTTGTTTGTTTGTTTGTGACAAGGTCTCACTATGTACCCCAAGCAGGCCTTGAACTCCATACATAGCCCAGGTTGGTCTCCAACTCAATGATCCTCCTGCCTCAGAGCACTGGGATTGCAGGCACATGCCACCACACCTGCCTACATTTCGGTTCCTTGAGAAAGATATCCCTAAGCCATAAAGCTGACAAAAGGCCTTTCTAGATTTATACACATTTTAAAGAGAAGAGAAAGTACTTACAATGACAGGTTTTTCCCTAAAGTAAATGCTCAAAGAAAAAGGAGGGAAGGGAAATCTCTAATTTTCAATTGGGAGAATCAAATCTCCAATCTTGAATTTCCATTTGTCCTTACAAATCTCCTACTTAATGTTAAGTCTCCTACTTAATGTATCAATAAGCAAAAGAGGTATTTGACAAAACCCCTCTACGTGTGTATATGCATGTGTGTGTGTGTATATATATATATATACACACACATATACACATATATACATACATATACATACATACACATGGGCTGGGATTTAGCTCAGTTTGTAGAGTGCTGCTCTGCAGTCTCTGAGGTCCCAAGTTCGATTCCCAGCACCACAAAAACAGGAGAAGGACGTGGCAATCCACTCCCAAGGCAATCCCAAAACAATCAGCCATTGGAAACCCTATAAGGGTCGCTATGAGTCCCGAGTTCGATTCCCAGCACCACAAAAACAGGAGAAGGACGTGGCAATCCACTCCCAAGGCAATCCCAAAACAATCAGCCATTGGAAACCCTATAAGGGTCGCTATGAGTCAGACACGACTTGACGGCACCTAACAACAACAACATATATATACACATATATACCCACAAAAAAACCCCTTGAAACAAAAATCTTGCTTAATTACTACGGCTGACTCTGCCCTCCAATCTCTACATTGGATTGGTGTGATCCTCCTGTCTCCACCTCCTGAGCCGCTGGGACTACAGGTGTGTACCACAGCACCCGGCCTCCCAGTTTATTTTTAACAAGAGCTAATATTTACTGAGTGCTCCTTATGTGCTCAGTGTTTTAGTTACGTCTTTTAATCCTCCCACAGCCCGGGAGGGCTGACAGAATTGTTTCCAATTCAATGATGAGAAAAATGAAACTCAAAGAACGAAGTGACTGGTCTAGGTTTCCACTCCTAATAATGAGATCGAACCCACGTTTGATCTAAGAACCACCTTGCTAACCGGAAGTAGCACCACAGAAAAGTTACATATAAGTAACAAAATCCACTCATATCCCCGCAGCCCACGCCTCAACCCAAATTAACTGGAATAGACCCTTCGCTGTCTTCCAGGAAATCCCGCTCCTTCGGTCTCCGATTGCTTCTAAAACCCAACCTTCCCTGACGCCTCCGCCCCAACCTGAGCAGCAGCACCCAGCAACCTCTCCCAGCCCCGCCCGCCGCTCGGCGGAACCCACTAGAGCCGGGGCATTTGGGGTGGGTTCAAGCTCTGCCCGTCTCCTCTCTCTGATTGGGCCCCTGGGTGGGCGTGGTCAGGCCGGGGGCGGTGCACTCGCGAGTGCCTGGTGCCGCTGGTGCCGCTGGAGCCGCTGCGCGCCAAGTTCGGGCTCGCGGCTGGTGCGGTGGTCACGTGGCGTGCTCGTGGCTGGTCGCCGGTGGGCTGGTGTTGGGCTCTGGTGGGAACGGCGGTGGCGTGGGACCGAGGCGTCGTCAGACACGTGCAGGGCCACATTCCGGTAGGTAGATGGCCTCAGGTCCAGGGGACTCGGCGTCCCAGCGCCCGCGGGCGTTCTGGTGCTCTCATATTCCTACCGCACTTCCTTGAGCCTCTGGGAAGCCGGAATCCCGCGGGGAGCCGTTGGTTAGCGCCTGGGCTGAGGGGTCGGGCGGCGACCAGGTGCAGCGTGGGAATGGGAATGGTGGTCCGTGGCCTTTGGTGCGCATGCAAAGACTTACTGTGGTCATAAGTAGCAGCCCTGTACTGAGCATTTTCAAAGTGAGGACAGCCTCTCACCTCGCTTTATAGTCTGCACAACTAAGCAAACTTGAGTGCCATTCACTAGCATCGCTCCCATGTTGCAGGTGGGGAAAGTGAGATTTGAAGAGAGGAGACTGAAATGGTGGCAGAGCCCAGAATCGAGCCCTTCTGTTAAAGCCGGCGCTCCTAACCGCTGTATGTCAGACAGGAAACTTGTTCTTTTCTTATGGGGCTGGGGATGGAACCCAGGACCTTGCACATGCTAGGCAAGTGCTTTACCACTGAGCTACAGCCCCAGCCCTCTAACAGCTATGTGTATGGTCTCTACTTTTGGCCTGCTCACAGATCCCTGGTGTCTGCAGTCTGTCACCCCCTGATGTAGGAGACAAATGTTGCACTGCTGGGTTCTTGGCCCAGGGCCTGTACTTGGAGATTCTGGAAGCTTAGTGACCCTTGCTCAGCAGAGGCTAGCACAGATGGAATTGCCTTCACTCAGGCAGTTGCTGGCCTGCAAACACTAGTTTAGGTTCCTGTGGAATCCAATTTTAAAATTGTTACCTGAAGGAACCTTGAAGGGAGGTGGGTAATTATGTTTCCCAGTGTTCTGGGAAGAACTAAATGTAAGCCAGAGAGCTCGTTCTGACTCTTAGTGTTAGATGACCTTGGAAAAGTTAGCTCTTTGACCCTCAATGTCCTCTGTAAAGCAGGGAACTCAAAAAATCCATCAAATTCTAAAGCTGGGCCAGGTGGCACAGGCCTGTAATCCCATCAGCTCCGGAGGCAGAGGCAAGAGGATCGCAAGTTTGAGACCAGAGGCAGTCTGCGTAACTTAGCAAGACCCTGTCTCAAAAAGTAAAAAAGATGGGCTGGGGGTGCAGCTCAGTGGTTCAGCACTTGCAAAACATGCAAGCGGGAGGCCCTAGGTTCAACTCCTAGTACCTCCAAAAAATAAAAAAATAAAAATAAAATCCATCAAATTCTGAGACAGACAGGTGTTCAACAAGGTAGTTTCCTCAGCATCCTCTGGCTGGATCCACTTGTGTGACGAAGTCCCAGGTAAGATTCAGAGGCATGAGGAGGCTGGTGACCTTGTAAGTGACCTCTTACTAGGTCTCTTTTCGTGAACTTGTATCATGCCCCATATGCAGGAGAGAGGAATAACAGAAATATCTAGACTACACTGAGCTGTTTTGCACTGAGGTATTCAGCAGGGCTTACTGGTGATGATAATGGATAGGATCCTAAGACCCTCAGACTTCTTTAATAACAATAATCACCATTACTTTTTAAGTACGTATTCTGTTTCTGGTGTTCTGAGTGCTTTATGCCTGATGTCTCCTTTAACAGTCATAGCCAGCTTCAAAATGTCATTATCCCTGCATTAGATGTGAGGATTCTAAGACACAGATGCCAGTCACTGGGGCCACACATGAAATGGCAGAGCGGGATTCAAATCCAGAGCCTGTGCCATTAGTGCCGCTCTTTCTCTGGTAAATTTCAGCACACACCTCCTCCCATGTGGCCCTTCATTGTTGGAAGCAGGAGAATCCAAGGTGTTGACCTGGTGACATGTCTACCTACTTTTTTTTTTTTTTTTTTTTTTACATAAGGAACCTTGATCTTCCATTGGGAATCTCTAGTTGTTAGTTTCAGATTTCACAGATGGGTTGGGAAATAGCTTAACACCAAAGTTTATAGGAAACAGTTTGAAACTTGTCAGATACAGTGGTACCTCGGCCCTCAAACTACCCTGTGCTCAAACATTTCAGTCCTCAGCCAATATTTTTGAGAGAATTCTGCTTGGCACTTGACCACTGTGCTAAAACCTGTATGAGATGCCACGCTTACTCATGATGCTTCTGTCACCAGCAGTGAGGGCTGCAGCCCTGCACTCCTGCCGCCTTAACCTGAAGAGTTCCCCTTGTTTGGAACCTCAGGTGAAAGCTGGGTCCTTGGCTTGGAGTCAGTAAGAGAGCGAAGCAGTTTGAAGTTTATTAGATAAAGGGTGAGAGAGTGCACGCTTCAGAGTCAAGTGTGGGCATCCAGGGAGGCGCACTTGGGTGTCCAAGGCTCACTTGGGTGTCTTTACAATGGTGAGATGTGTGTGTGTGTGTGTGTGTGTGTGTGTGTGTGTGTGTGATTTTGTGCCTTCTTTAAATGAGATTTAAGGATTAAACAAGGTTTAAAAATTAAGTAGAGTGAAAAACTTACTAGAAGAAAATGCAACTTGAGCCAGTTTACCTATTCCTCTTATCCTGAAGAATTTCCTTGTGTAAGTTAAATTGTAAACTGATTTTATGGGGTGCTTGGGGATGGGAGAGAGATACTAGTAATGTTAAACTCAAAGATCATAAACATTCAGGTAAGCATAGTCTATTTGTTTTTGTTTTTTGTTTGTTTGTTTTTTGTGTGTGGTACTGGGGGTTGAACCCAAGGCCTCGCGCCTGCATGCTTTGCAAGTGCTGGACCACTGAGCTGCGGCGCCAGCCCCCCCCTCCCCTGTTTTTTATTTGCTTAACTTTTTGAGACAGGGTCTCACTAAGTTACGCAGAATGCCTCTGGTCTCGAACTTGCAATCCTCCTGCCTCCGCCTCCAGAGCCGCTGGGATTACAGGCATGCGCCACCGCACCCAGCGAGGAAGCAGTCTTTAATGATTTTGTTAGGTAGGTAGGTATTGTTGACTCTCAACCATGGGGGTTGTGAGCAGATTCCTTGAGTTAAACCTGTTGATTTTTTTTTTTTTTTAAGCCAGCAGATGTCATCAGATTCCAGAGGGAAGGGCTTCTCTCCCTTCCTAGGTCCCCCAAATTTTTGTCTTTTTATCCTGCCTAGGTCTGTTAACTTTAATTGTATCGCCTGCAGCCCTACCACTGTGGCCTCCGATCCCGTCAGATCTCAGAAGTTAAGCAGGGTCTGGCCTGGTTAGTACTTGGATGGGAGACCTCCTGGGAACACCAAGTGCTCTTGGCTTGGGAGAAGGACCCAGCAACCCACTCCCAAAAATCAATCCACTATTGGAAACCCTATGAATAGCAGAGAAGCACTAATAATAGTGCTTCGCCTGTTGTACATAGGGTCACTATGAGTTGGATTCCAACTTGACCGGAACCTTGACTTTAATTACAGTGCATAATCTGGTTTGTTGAGGTTTTTAGGGAAGTACTGATTTCTATGCAGGCAGTTCTCACAGCAGTCTTCTTTTTCTGGTTATGTTGGAATTCTCAGCTGATAAGACGCAGATCAGATCCCCACTGAAAAGCCAATTTCTTTCCCATGTCTCTACAACTTTCCCTTTCTATCCTGCCTCACTTCCAGGTGAAACAAAGGGGAAAGAATCACTTTACGTTGTCTATTTTAATCAGTAAAGACATGTCCGGGTGCTCTGTTCATGATCCTGTGGGTATTTTTTTTACATATATATAGCTATACCATACAGTCATCATGACACCCAAGGAACTTTCTAGAGCCAAAAGTGAAGGCAAGAGGAAAACGGTAAGAATAATTAAGCTTTTTAAAAAAATTATTGGTAAGTATGTGAGTGGCACACATGCGTCTGAATTAGCCATTCAATATGGTGCCAGAACC
Organism: Pedetes capensis; assembly: GCA_007922755.1. NCBI lineage: Eukaryota > Metazoa > Chordata > Mammalia > Rodentia > Pedetidae > Pedetes > Pedetes capensis. The sequence continues at coordinate 36,009 of VMDO01005111.1, forward strand.
AATAAGGACATTTACGTTATTTCTTATGAGGAAAATGTGCTCAGCGCTCTAGTTGATTGGCACTCAAACTGATTGGCACTCAACTAGCCTTCCAGAACAGATTGTGGTCTAGGGCCAGGGTACCACTCTATGTAACATCGAGATAGCCAGGTGCAGTGGAGCACACCTGTAATCCCAGTGACTCAGGAGGTAGAGGCAGGAGGAAGTAGGGGGATGGTGGGTTTGAGTGCAGAGGCAGCCTGTGTAACTTAGCGAAATTTTGGCTCAAAGCAAAAAATAAAAAAGGGGCTGGCGGTGCCGCCCAGTGATAGAACACTTGCAAATTATGGGAAAGGCCCTGGCTTGGGGCCAAGCGCAATGGCGCACGCCTATAATCCCAGCTGCTCTGTAATCCCAGCTGCTCAGGAGGCGGAGGCAGGAGGATCACAAGTTTGAGACCAGAGGCAGTCTGCGTAACTTAGTGAAACCCTGTCTCAAAAAGTAAACAAATGGGCTGGGGGTGCAGCTCAGTGGTCCAGCACTTGCAGAGCATGCAAGCATGACGCCCTGGGTTCAACCCCCAGTACCACACACACACACAAAAAAGGCCCTGGCTTCAACCCCTAAGTACCACAAAAAAAAAAGAAAAGAAAAGAAACAGGTAAAAATCTGTTTTCCTGTATTGCTCTTACCCTTGGGTCTTTAAATCTTATCTCCTGTGACACTGCTTTGTTGCCCAAGTTTAGCTACATAAAGTTCATTTCTGACCTTTAGCAAGTCACATTTCTTCCTATCTTTTAGTGTTTGCTCTGCCTGGAGTGCTTTTACCCCAGATCTCATGCTTGGCTCCTTTCTATTCAGATTTCAGCTCCTCTGCTTTCCATAGACCAATCTAAAGTAGCCCCACCATTTATTGTCCTCACAACCATTATCATCACCTATAATTATCTTGGGTATTTGTTTTTGTTTTGAGATAAGGTGTAATCCAAACTAGCCTCCAACTCAAGATTTTTCTGCCTCAGCCTGTGCGTTGCTGGGATTATAGGCATGTACCGCCATACCCAGCACTGTCTTGTGTATTTGTGTATTTTTTGTTTACTTGTTTGTAATCTTTTTCTCATAAGAGCAGGAACTCTATTTCGTTAATCTTTTTGTTCTTAGTGCTTCACGCTATGCCTGGGACATTTGTTGTTGTTGTTGTTGTTGTTAGGTGCCGTCAAGTCGGTATCCAACTCATAGCGACCCTCATAGGGTTTTCAATGGCGGACTGTTTCCGGATTGCCTTGGGAGTGGATTACCAGGTCCTTCTTCCATTTTTGCAGTGCTGGGAATCGAACTCGGGACCTCAGAGACTGCAGAGCAGCGCTCTACCAACTGAGCTAAATCCCAGTCCCTATGCCTGGGACACAGGTGCTGCTCAATAGATATTTGTCGATTGAAACCAGGTGTGGTGGTGTATGCCTGTAATCCCAACACGCAGGAGGCTGAGGCAGGAGGATATCAAGTTTAAGGCCAAAGGTAGCCTGCGTAACTTTGTGAGACCCTGTCTCAAAATAAAAATTAAAAAATAGGCTGAGGGTGCAGCTCAGTGGTAGAGCACTTAGAAACTATGTGAGAGGCCCTGGGTTCAACTCCCAAGTACTGCAAAAAAAAATTCTTGCATGAATAAGTGAGATCATTGTAAGCTAATAGCAGTGGAGTAGAAGGTTTAGATATCAAAAGCTTATTTTGAATTAAGCAGAATTATCCTATGATCTAACAATTCCACCTGTGGGTATATACTGTAAAGAATTAAAAAGCATAGCTGGGCATGGTGGCACATGCCTGTAATTCCAGCACTCAGGAGTTTGAGGCCAGCATAGAATGTTCATGGCTAACCTGGGTTACATAGAGAGACCCTGTGTCAAAAAAACAGGAGGGGAGGAGGGGAGGGGAGGGGCAGAGAGAGAGAGAGAGAGAAAAAAGGGAGGAAATTTAAAAAGCAGAGCCTCAAACAGGTATTTGTACATGAACGTTCATAGCAGCATTATTCACAATGGCCAAAAAGTAGATACAACCTAGCCATCCATCAACAAATGAATGAAATATGATATCTATGTGAAATGGAATATTATTTCAGCCTGGAAAAGGAAGGAAATTCTGACCATACTAAAACATGGCTGAACCTTCAAGGCCCTATGCTAAGTGAAATAAACCAGACACAAAAGGCCAACTACTACATGATTCCACTCCCGGGTGTTACTGGAGCGATGCAGCAATACCTTGATTCTTGTGTTCACCGATCAAATTCTTTCAAACCGGACATACAGCACAGAATTTAGACAAGGTTTATTGTAAGAGATAGTTAGCATTCAAGAAGTGAGGGCTGGCTGGCAATAGGTGAGAAATATTGCTAAGAACAAAGGTCTAATGTGATTCTTATAGTGGAATGTGAGTCTTGGGGGAAGGGAGAAATGCCTTGTCCTTGAGGTCTCTGTTTTGTATGATGGATTAATGGACTTCCCTAGTATTTTCAAAAGAATGCACCTATAGGTGGATTTGTTGGAATGGTGCCTTTGTTCATAACCTGAGGGCTCAGGCAGATAGAGATCTCAGTTAGGATGTGGGGTCCATTAGAATAACCTTCTGATGTTCTGGGAGATCCATCCCACACATGGCTGACCACGGGAGCTATTTTTAATCCACTCCTCCCTCATGGGCTGTTAATATCTATCTAACTGCCTAATGGGCTAGAATTTAGCTCAGTTGGTAGAGTGCTACGCTGCAGTCTCTGAGGACCCGAGTTTGATTCCCGTCGCCGTAAGAATGGGAGAAGGGCCTGGCAATCCACTCCCGAGGCAATCCCGAAACAGTCAGCCGTTGAAAACCCTATGAGGGTTGCTGTGAGTCGGATACTGACTCCATGGCACCTAACAACAACAACATTAAAGGTTATGTCCTCCTTGAATTGGGGGGCGGGGTTCCTTGATCCTACATGGTCAGAGGAACAAGGGAGAAACTCCAGGGAGGGTGTTGAGAGGAATAGGCTGCTGGAGTGAGAAGCTGAGAGATGGCTACCTCGATAGCTCCCACCCAGGGGTTAGGAGGTCACCACGGCTCAGAGTTACTGTCTCGTAGCAGAAGGCAGGAGTCTGACGCTCCAAAGAGGAGGAGGTTTCTAAGCTGACTTTAGCTCTTTGTGGTTAGGAAATACTCCCTTTATACTGCCAGGTGCCTCTGAATCCTTTTTAATCTTCAGTAGTTAATATTTATGAGAAGTTTGTCCCTGCTGCTAGTTTGTGGTCTCTCATGTGCCAAAAGGTATGTTGGCCACATAGAGGTGCTGTTCATTTTTAGCCAGCGAGAGACGTCATCACATTTCGCATTGAGGGGCTTCCCTCCTTTCCCATGTCCCCCAAATTTTCTGTTTTTCTATCCTGCCTCAGTTTTGTCCAGCAAATTATATCCTATGTACCCTTGGAAAATGGGCTCTTTCCTCCTGTTCAGCTCCTTTCTTGCCTAGGTAGCCTCTCCACAGAGAGCCACCTGCCCCAGCTACTTAATCAAAGCCCCTTCCTCACTGCCCGCCCCCAACAACCAGTTCTCTCCCTGTTTTGCCCTTATGCATTTAGTGCCTGTTTGTTTTGTTGCCTGTTTTCCCTGAGTGGAAGTGCTAGGAGGGCAGGGATCCAGTCGGATTTATTCACCACCATACCAAAAAGAGGATTGGGGTTTAGCTCAGTTGGTAGAGTGCCACCCTGCAGTCTCTGAGGTCCCAAGTTCGATTCCCAGCACTGCAAAAATGGGAGAAGGATGTGGCAATCCACTCCCGAGGCAATCCCAAAACAGTCAGGCATTGAAAACCCTATGAGGGTCACTGTGAGTTGGACATGACTCCATGGCACCTAAGAACAACAACAACATATCAAAAAGAGGTGGCACATGGAAAATATAAGTACTTATCTCCTGAACATAGTTTATAACAAAACTTAACCCAAATTAAAGCAAGGCACAGTGGCACACATGTGTAATCCCAGTGAGTCGGAGGTAGAGGCAGGAGGAATGTGAGTTCAAGACTAGAGGCAGCCTGTGCAACTTAGAGAGACCCTGACTCAAAATTTTAAAAAATAGGCATGCACCACTGTGCTGCTAGTAGAGGCATTTCTTACAGCAAAACTCCCCTGTGTACTCAGCTGGAGTCTGGGAGAAATGTGTCCAGATTGAAGGAAGAGTTGCTAGATGCTTCACTTAAATTATAAAATGCTGCTGGTGGGCGTCTTAGAAAGAGTATCCCAATTGCCTGTATTCTGTTCTTTGTTAACTTGTGCATCCATCCAGAAAAATCTCCTGAAAAGTCAGTAAATAGGACCCTGCCAATGAAATTGTTTTGAGTCAGTGGTTCATCTGTTTTGTCATTTGGCAAATATTACTTCTTCACGTTAGTTGTAAGGCTGGGATTTAGCTCAGTTGGTGGGGGGCCGCTCTGCAGTCTGTGAAGTCCCGGGTTTGACTCCCAGCACCACAAAAATAGGAGAAAGATGTGGCAATCCAGTCCCAAGACAATCCCGAAACATTCAGCCATCGAAAACCCTTTGAGGGTGACTATGAGTCAGATACAACTTGAGGGCACCTAACAATAACAACAAGTCCTCCCCTTCAAAGACTTTGGTTTAGAAGTTGCCAGGAGAAACTGAGTGCCCAGGGGGCTGTGCTGGGAAGGGCTGGCAGGAGGAGGCTTTGGGATGGGCAGGGTTGGAGAGGAAGATCAGGTCCAGAGTTCAGAAAGACACCACAGATTATGCACAGTAGTTCTGCAATAGGTCATACCTGTGTTTACCAGGCAGTTCTGAGTTGGGAAAGACCAAAAAAGTGTGTCAGCATTTTAGCAACTTGGGAGAACTTACAGGTTGCACAGTGAACCTTGCCAGAGTTTAACGCTGAAAGCCACACATTCTTTTCCCGTGTTATAGACAACTTGGAATCGGTGTGATGGAGACTCCAGTCAACGGGGCCCACAAGGATGCCCTGTGGGCTTCCCATGATAAGATGCTGGCGCAGCCCCTCAAGGACAGTGACATAGAGGTAAGACTTGTGGGGACTTCACACATAATTTTACATCAGAGGTCTTTGTTTACAACTCTAGTTTCTGTTTTTGGTTTTGATACTAGAAGTAAATCCATGGCCCCACTCATACTGGGCTCTTACCACTGAGCCCAGCCCCTAAATCTGTGAGTTAATTTTATTACAAACAGCCTGGCAATTACTAGCAGAGGGTCAGATTGTGGGGCAGGAGATGTGGCGCAGTGATAAGAGCATTTGCCTAGCCTGCACAAGACCCTAGGTTTGATCCCCAGCACCAAAAAAAATAAAGAGATTGTCAGGTTGAAAGACTGGGGCTGAAAAGGTGGCTGAAAGTCCTTTAATGGTAAATGTGGATGTTGCTGGGTTTCTCCAAAGTGCAGAGCGCCATGCTGTAGGTGCTTTGGAGGAAAGTGGGGAAGAGATGTCGTTGACATTGGCCCTTTCCTTACGGCACACAGGGAATAGATCTACTTAGATATGTTGTTGTTGTTGTTGTTGTTAGGTGCCGTCGAGTCGGTATCCGACTCATAGCGACCCTCTGTACAACAGGGGAAACACTATTCTCAGTGCTTCTCTGCTGTTCATAGGGTTTTCAATGGCAGATTAAATTTTGGGAGGGGGTTGCCAAGTCCTTCTCCCACGCCTACAGCTTCTGGTGTTCCCAGGCGGTCTCCCATCCAGGCACTAACCAGGCCCGACCCTGCTTAGCTTCCGAGATCTGACGGGATCAGATGCCACAGGGCTACGGCTGCAGGCACTTAGATATGTGGAAGCGTTTTTATTTCTTTTATAACAGTTTTATTGAGAGGTTGTTCGCTTGCCATACAGTGCAGTGCTTTCAAGCATGTACATGTTCCTCTTCTTATGTTGTGGTTATGTCCTAATAAATCCATCATAAGTCAAAAATGGATTGAATGAAGCTAAGTGCCAGGACGCCTATAATCGCAGCAGCTTAGGAGGCTAAGCCAGAGGATCACAGGTTCAAGTCCAGAAGCAGCCTGCACAACTTAGTGAGACCCTGCACAACTTAGTGAGACCCTGCCTCATAATAAAAAAATTTTTTAAAGAGGTTGGGGTGTGGCTCAGTGGTGGAGCACCTACCTAGCATTCACAAGGGCCTGAGTTCAACCCCCAGTACTGCAAAAAAAAAAAAAAAAAGAAAAGAAAAGAAAAAGCATTGAATCCATCTAACCTACCACACATCCTAGCTCAGCAATACAGGGCACCACAGAGTCTTGGTGTTTTCCCCTCAGGATAGTGGGGCTGACTAGGAGCTCAGCTTGCTGCCGCTGCCCAGCATCAGGAAAGAGGACCAGACCACGTGTCTCTAGCCTGCAGAGTCCTAAATTCAAAACTTGAAGTATAGTTTCTACTGAATCCATATCACTTTCCCACCACACACACACACACACACACACACACACACACACACAAAGTGGAACAAATCTGAAGTCAGGGAATGTCTGAATTCACAATCAATCTTAGAACACTTTTACCACCAAGAACTTATTCACAGTCTCCCAAGTCCTTCCTGAAGGGCTGGGGGTAAGCTTAGTTGGTAGAGTGCTGTTCTGTACTCTCTGAGGACATGGGTTCTATCCCCCGCACCGCAAATACGAGAGAAGGACATGGCAATCCACTCCTGAAGCAATCCTGAAACAACCAGCCGTTGAAAACCCTATGAGGGTCGCCATAAGACTGACTCAACTCAATTGCACCTAACAATGACAGCAAAATCCTCCCCAAACACCTCAGTCCTGGGCAACCACTAATCTACTTTCCATCTCTACAGTGGCTGAAGCATCTTTTCCTTTAAGGAAGAGAAGCAAGGAATAAAGTACAGGGAAGAAGGAACTTGGTGAAGTGTAGGGAGCAAATTAATAGAAGTGGTGTAGAATTAAAAATTAAGTGGGATCCTTAAGATAATTGCCTCTTAAATCTTTTTGAGATAGGTTCTCTCACTGCGTAGCTCAGGCTGCCTTCAAACCTGTGATCCTCCTTGCCTTACCCTTTGTGTGTGTGTGTGTGTGTGTGTGTGTGTGTGTGTGTGTGTGTGTGTGTGTGGTAGTAGGAGGCTGAACCCGGGGCGTTTTGCATACTTTTGCAAGCTCTTCAGAGTCCCTAAGATTACTGGAGTGAGCCACCTCACAGGTGTTGTTTTAGCCTCTTGAGTGCTGGGGTCACGGATGTGCACCACCACACCTGACTTCTCTTGTTTTTTTTTCTTTCCCCTTGCAATACCCGGGCATTGAGCCCAGAGCCTCACCCATCCCAAGCATGTGCTCTACCACTGAGCTACACTCCCAACCCCTTTTTATTTTTTACTTTGAGAGAAGGTCTCACTTAAGTTGTACAGGCTGCCTCTGGCCTTGAACTCAGAATCCTCCTGCCTCTACCTCCCAAATCGCTTTGATTAGAGGTGTGCACCACAGCACCCAGCCTTTTTGTTTTTCTTAAATTCTTTTATTAATTCTTTTCCATGTGCTACAGCCTTTGAGAAAGACTTGATCTGTCCCTTTAATGATATTCTTCTTAATTTGGGTTACTTATGTTACCAACTTGTGAGACCATAGCATGTATCTGTAATAGTGTCTTTTCTCTTGAGGAGGTATGGCTTTGAAAAAAGCAGAATTTTAAACTGACATGACCCAGTGTCCACTGTTTTGTTTTGTTTTGTTTTGTTTTTCCTTGTAAGGTTTATAACATCATTAAGAAGGAAAGTAATCGGCAGAAGGTTGGTTTGGAGCTGATTGCCTCAGAGAATTTCGCCAGCCGAGCAGTGTTGGAGGCCTTGGGATCTTGCTTAAATAACAAATACTCTGAGGGGTACCCAGGCCAGAGGTAAGTAGGTGTTCTTGAACTCCTGCTTCTGACATAGTGAAGTACTGAATCAGTGTGGAATCGAAAGAACACATAAGTTTCAGAAACCCCCCGGCTTCCCAACTGTGGAATCTCTCCTCCGCTCCTGCTCTCTGACATGACTCTTACAATTCCCAGTCTGTGATGACACTGATGTTCTTGGAGTGGGTATGCTCAGGGTCACGTGTAACAGTCCCTTTAGGGGCTTTCTAAAATAGCAGACCACACTATGAGATCCAGCCTCTATTTAGAAAAGGCCAGTGTCCTATGAGGGATGCCACAGAAGTTGGCCATTGCTATGAGAGCCATCACCTCTGTGGGAAGTGGCCAGAAAGTGAAAGGGAACCTATAGTACAGGTTGAGTCCCTTTAAGTGAAATGCTTAGGACTAGAAGTGTTTCAGACTTTGGAATATTTGCATAGAGTTCATTGGTTAAGCATTCAAAATCCATAATGCTCCCAAACTTGAAATTATTGTTGCTGTTGTTGTTGTTGTTGTCCCTTGCTGGCGATTGAATTTAGGGCCCCACACATGCTAGGCAAGTGCTCTACCACTGAGCTACACCCCTCCCTTGAACTTTTTCTGATTACTAGGAGGTTGAGCCCAGGGCCCTACACATGCTAAGCAAGGGCTCTACTACTGAGCCACATCCCCAGCCCCTTTTTTATTCTTCTTTTTTTTTTTTTTTTTTTGTGGCACTTGCATGCTCTGTAAGTGCTGGACCACTGAGCTGCACCCTCAGCCCATTTTTTTACTTTTTTTTGAGACAGGGTCTCGCTAAATTAGAACAGACTGCCTCTGGTCTCGAATTTGCGATCCTCCTGCCTCCACCTCCTGAGCCGCTGGGATTACAGGCGTACGCCACCACGCCCAGCCTCTTCATTATTATTTTGAGACAGGGTCTCACTGAATTGTACAGGCTGCCTCTGGCCTTGAACTTGCAATCCTCTTGCCTCAGCCTCCCATGTTGCTGAGATTACAGGCATGTGCCATGGCACCTGGAGTCTCATGTTGGTACTCAAAAGTTTCACGTTTTGGAATGTTTTGGATTTCAGACTAGGAATATTCAACCTGTACCTGAAACTGATTCTATGTTATAAGTGGCGGGTTTACACATGCAGTGAGTTTTGGTCAACTCTTTCACCCTGAGAACTAAGATAAGTAATCACTCTCTTGGGGGCACAGGGCCTTGGTGTATTGCCCAGGCTGACCTCAAACTCCTTGGCTCAAGCTATCCCTTCAGTCTCCCCAGTGCTGAAGTACAGGCCCTTCCTACTGTGTCTGGCTTCATTTTTGCTTTTTACATTCATCATCAGGCAAGGAAAAAACAGACTTTAACAATAGTTTTTGCAAATTGAGGAATTTGTGTTCCAATGGAAACAGGAAAAACAAAGGGTCATCCTTGGCCAATGAACTGCCATTCTGTCCTTAGATGCCCTGGAAGCTCTCTGTAGAAATCTGAGGGTCAAGGTGAAGGCCTTGTCTTCCTCCTCCTGTAACTACCTACCTTTTGCATTGTGTCTTGGAAGATTCGCTGTTGGCTTCCACCTTGCTCTCCCCACCCCTGAGCTCCTTTGGCCTCTGCCAGAGGCAGAGGTTGGGGGGCCGAGGTGGCTGTAGGCCCTTGCTTCTCCCCGCAGGTACTATGGCGGGACCGAGTTCATTGATGAGCTGGAGATGCTGTGTCAGAAGCGAGCACTGCAGGCCTATCATCTGGACCCCAAGTGCTGGGGGGTCAACGTCCAGCCCTACTCAGGTGATTGCTGTGACCAGCTACGCCCAGGCCTCCCCTCCTGCCTGGCTCCCCTGGCTGAAATTCACTGAGAGGGAAAGACTTCCCATGACAGAAGTAAGCCAAGCCTGCTGGGTGTGTGCATGCTTCACCGTTGCCCTTGGGCTCCTAGCGCTGCACAGCCCACCTAGGCAGTGGCCCTGCCCTTGAACTTTGCTTACTCTCAAGGACACTGGTGAAGGGTCATCTCTGGGAGCTGGGGAAGTCACAATGGCCAGGCACATTCTCACCCCTCCTGGTGATTGCCAAGTGGCCCAGCTCCTGGGTGCCACTCACTGTCTTACGGGTAGAACTAATTATGGGTTTTCTGGCCTCCCTGTTTCAGGCTCCCCTGCGAACTTTGCAGTTTACACCGCCTTGGTGGAGCCCCATGGGCGCATCATGGGCCTGGACCTGCCTGACGGGGGCCACCTGACCCACGGGTTCATGACGGACAAGAAGAAGATCTCTGCTACGTCCATCTTCTTTGAATCTATGCCCTATAAGGTGGGAGAGTGTATGTCTTCTCTCTACAGAGCTTTCACCAGAAGACCTCCAGTGTCTGGCTGCCCCTGTTGGGATAAGTCATCTTATTTACATGGCATCATGGCAGCCCCACTTTGTACCATTTCTCACTTCCTGCCCTGGGGACTCCTTAGGCTCTCAAGGCCTGCTGTGGATAGCTAAGACAGAATGGTGAAGGTCTGGGCTGAGGCCACAGGGAGAGGAGGAGGCCGTGACTCAGGAGGAGTGAGACACAGCAGGCTGGTAGCCATCCCAGAACTATGGGGACAACAACAACTGGAGTAACAACACCCAGCAGCCAGGTTAGCTACAGCTGGACGCCCACCAGTAGCTCTGCCCTCACCAGGTAACGGCCCTACCTCGATCCCCTGAATGTCAGCAGGTGTAACAAGGATGGCAGTGTCCTGGGCTCCAGCTTCACTGTCAGTAGCTACAGCTCGCTCCAGCCCTGCAGCCCATCACTGTCCTGTGGTACAGACCTGTCCTCAGCTAGCCACACCTGGTGCCAGTCATATGCCCAGCAGAGGAGCCAGTGCCCAGGGCTCTAGTGTGTGCAAGGCCTGGGCAAATATGTTTTTAATGGGGGCTCCTGTCTGTATAAACAGTCAAGTCAAAAAATGCATATAAGATTCAAGTGTTGAGCCGGGCGCGGTGGCGCACTCCTGTAATCCCCGCGGCTTGGGAGGCGGAGGCGAGAGGATCGCAAGTTCAAGACCAGAGGCAGTCTGCGTAACTTAGCGAGACCGTGTCTCAAAAAGTAAAAACAATGGGCTGAGGTGCAGCTCAGTGGTCCAGCACTTGCAGAGCATGCAGGTTCGAGGCCCTGGGTTCAACCCCCAGTACCGAAAAAAAAAAAAAAGATTCAAGTGTTCACACAAAGCATTGTGATTTGTCTATTAAAACTAAGGGTGGACCGGGCATGGTGGCGCACACCTATGACCCCAGCACTCAGGAGGCTGAGGCAGGAGGATTGATGTGAGTTTGAGGCCAGCCTGGTCTACGTGTTTACATAGTGAGTTCCTTGCCAGCCTGGGCTATACAGCAAGACCCTGTCTCAAAAAAAAAAAAAAAAAAAAAAAAAAAAAAAAAAAAAAAAAAGACTAAGGTGGTGGTTATGGTTAGAAAAGTGATGGTTAGAAAAGAAGTAAGACAAGCATTTTTTACTGACCAGTAGTGTGTTCTTCCTAGTGTCCAAGAGCCATCTTTTCATATTCCTTATTATCTAATGCATCATTCCTGGTTTCTTATTTGCTCCTATGAGAAAAAGGTGGCGGTGAATTTTTCCACTTGACTAAATATCAGACGTGATTTTTTTTTTCTTTTAACAAAACCTAGGACCAGAAACCGTGGCACATGCCTATAATAGCAGTGCCTTGGAAAGCTGAGGCAGGAAGATCACAGTTTCAAGGCCAGAGCCAGTCTGTGCAACTTAGTGAGACCTTATCTCCAGATAAAAAATAAGAAGGGCTCAAGGCATGGCTGAGTGATGGAGCGATGCCTAACAGGAATGAGGCCCTGGGTTCAAAAGAAAAGAAAATGGCGCCACTATTCCAATGGCACCCTGTGGTCTTCATGGCATCCTATTGACTGTTCCGGGCACAGGTTGTTTTTGTGTGGATGACTTTGATTTGTCTTCATGGAAAGCCTTTGTGTTAGCTGGGTGCACACCTGTAATGAGGAGGCTGTGGCAGGAGAATGCAGGTGCAAAGCCAGAGGCAGTCCATGCAACCTAGCGAGACCCTGTCTCAGAAAAGGGGCTGGGAGTGTGACTTAGTGGTAGAGTGTTTGCCTAGCATGTACCAGATCCTAGGTTCAACTCCCTGGTACTGCAAAAAAAAAGAAAAAGAAAAACAATCTTGGGTGTTTTCAGTCACATATCTACTCAGCTGCCAAGACCAGCTGGCCTTGAACACAGACTTTTTGTGTGTGTGTGGTATTCAGGTACTCATGGCCTCGCACATACTTTGCAAGTGCTCTACCACTGGGCTGCACCTCCAGCCTACATTTTATTTTTTATCTTAAGACAGGGTCTCACTAAGTCATGCAGGCTGCCTCTGCCTCCTGAGTTGCTGGGATTGCAGGCATGCACCACTGTGTCCAGCCTAACAATGTGATTTTGTGTGTGTGTGTGCTAGTTGGGAGCTGAACCCAAAACCTCACTCGTACTTTGCAAGTGCCCTACCAGTAAGCTGCACCCCTACCCCACTTTTTATATTTTATTGAGAAACCATCTCACTAAGTTATACAGGTTGCCTCTGTCTGCAAACTCAAGATCCTCTTGCTTCTACCTCCAAAGTCGCTGAGATTACAGGCATGTGCTAACACATCTGGCTGCTGAACATTTTTTAATGAATTTATTGGCTATTTGTACTTGTTTTGAACTATCCGTTCAATTCATTTGTCCATTTATTATTTATTTGTTATTTGGTATATAATTTTTTGAGTTCTTTATATATTCTGTATATTAATCTCCTGTCAAATGAGTAGCTGGCATAGATTTCCTCCTATTTGATAGGCTGTCTCTTCACTCTGTTAACTGTTTTTTTTTTTTTTTGCTGTGTAGACACTTTTTAATTTGATGCAGTCACATTTGTCTATTCTTGCTATTATTTCTTGAGCTACTGGAGTCCTATTGAGAAAGTCAGTACCTATGCCTATATCTTGAAGTATTTTCTCTGTTTTCCTCTAGTAGTTTCAGGTCTTATATTAAGCAGGGGGTCTGGTACATTTTAAATTGATTTTTGTACAGAGTGAGAGGGATCTAGTTTTAGCCTTCTACATGTGGAAGCCTGCAGCCATAGCACTGTGGTGTGTGATCCCATCGGATTTCAAAAGCTAAGCAGGGTTGGGCCTGGTTAGTACTTGGATGGGAGACTGCCTGGGAGCACCAGATACTGTAGGCTTGGGAGAAGGAACTAGCAAACCACTCCCAAAAATCAATCCACCATTGGAAACCCTATGAATAGCAGAGAAGCACTGACAAGTGTTTCACCTGTTATACATAGGGTCGCTGTGAGTCAGACACTGACTTCATGGCACCTAACAACAACAATAACATGTGGATATCCAATTTTACCAGCACCATTTGTTGAAGAGGCTGACTTTTTCTCCAACGTGTTTTTGCCTCCTTTGTTGAGAATCAGGTGGCTATAGCTGTGTGGCTTTATTTCTGGGTCTTCCATTAGTTTATGTGTCTGTTTTTGTGCCAATACCATGCTGTTTTTGTAACTATGGTTCTGTAGTATAATTTGAAATCAGGTACTATAGTATCTTCAGCATTGCTGTTTCTATTCAGGATTGCTTTGGCTATTTGGAGCCTTTGTGCTTCTACAAGAATCTTAGGATTGCCTTTTCCATTTCTGTGAATAGTGTCACAGGGATTTTGATAGAGATTGCATTGAATCCATAGATTGCTTTTGTAACATAGCCATTTTCACAGCGTTATTTCTACCAACCCATAAACATGAGAGGTCTTTCTATGTTCTGGTGTCTTCTTCAATTACTCTCTCCAGTATTTTGAACTCAGGAGGTGGACCCAGGAGGATGGGCGAGTTCGAGCACAGAGGCAGCTTGCATAACTTAGTAAGACTTTGACTCAAAGATAAAAAATGGACTGGATTGCAGCACAGTTTGAGAACACTTACAAAATACGTGCACGGCCCTCGGGTCAACCCCCCAAGTACCTAAATAAATAAATAAATAATTGCAGAGGACTTTTACCTCCTTAGGTTTATTCCTAGGTGGAGTTTTTGTTTTATTTATTTTTGGTTTGGTTTGGGTTTTTTGTTGTTGTTGTTGTTTTTTTTTTTTTTTTTGCTATTGTACATGGGATTATTTTCCTGATTTCTTTCTTAGCATATTTGTTATTGGCATATAGAAAAGCTACTGGGTTTTGTATGTTGATTTTTGTAGCCTTCTACTTTGCTGAAAATGTTTATCAGATCTAAGAGTTTTCTGGTGGAGTCCTTAGGATCATTTAAGTATAGGAACATACTGTCTGCAAATAGGAATAATCTGTTTTCTTCCTTTCCTATTTGTGTCACTTTTATTTCTTTCTCTTGCCTTATTGCTCTGGCTAAGAATTCAAGCACTGTATAGAATATGACTAGAGCCAGGCGCGGTGGCGCACGCCTGTAATCCCAGCAGCTTGGGAGGTGGAAGCAGGAGGATCGCAAGTTCAAGACCAGTGGCAGTCTGTGTAATTTAGTGAGAACCTGTCTCAAAAACTGAAAAACTGGGCTGAGGGTGCAGCTCAGTGGCCCAGCACTTGCAGAGCATGCAGGCGCGAGGCCCTGGGTTCAACTCCCAGTATCACAAAAAAAAAAAAAAAAAAAGAACATGACTAGAGAGAATGGACTCTTGTCTAATTCTTGATTTTAGAGGAAGTGTTTTAAGTTTTTCCCACGTGTAATGCAGGCTATAGATTTGTGGCATATAGACTTTATGATGTTAAGATATGATCTTTTATCAGGGCTTTTATCATGAAGGGATGTTGAATTTTGTCAAAGGCTTTTTCTGCATCTGTTGGGTTGATCATGAGGTTTTTATCCTTGATTGTACTTGCTGTATTGCATTTATTGATTTGCATATGTTGAACCATCCTTACATCGTGGTCTATGATGTTTTTCATGGTTTTTTTTTTTTTCCTATTTTTCCAGCAGCATGTGGTTCCTTCGCAACCTTTTTCATGTGTTGTTGAATTAGGTTTGCAAGTATTTTGTTGAATCCTTACATCTATGTTCAGCCGGGAAATTGGTCTGTAGTCTTTTTTTGTTAGGCCTTTCCTTGGCTTTGGCATCCTGGTCATGATGGTTTCACTGAATGAATTTGGGAAGCATTCCTTCCCTTTCTATTTTATGGAATAGTTTGAGGAGCCTTGGGCTTAGTTCTTTAACGATCTGGTAGAACTCAGCAGTGAACCTGTGTGGTCGTGGGCTTTTCTTGTTTGGGAAATTGTTTATTACTTCTTCACTCTTGTTATTGGGTGCCACTGAGTCACATCATAGTGACCCTCATAGTGTTTTCCTTGTCTTTGTCTTTTTCTTTATTTCTTTTCTTTTTTTTATTTTCTTTCTCTTTCCTTTTTCTTTTTCTTTTGCGGTACTGGAGATTGAACCCAGGGCCTCATGCTTGCATGCTTTGCAAGTGCTGGACCACTGAGCTGCACCCCAGCCCTTTTTTTTTTTTTTTTTTTTTTCTTTTTGAGACAAGGTCTCGCTAAATTACAGACTGCCTCTGGCCTTGAATTTACAATCCTCCTACCTCCACCTCCCGAGTCGCTGGGATTACAGGTGTGTGCCACCGTGCCCAGCCCTCATAGGGTTTTCAATGGCTGTTTTGGGGATTGCTTTGGAAGTGGATTGCCACATCCATTCTCCCGTTTCTGCAGTGATGGGGATCAAACTCGGATCTTCAGAGAGTGCGGAGCATCATTATAAATCTCGTTAGGTTATTTATGTCCTCTTGGTTCAATTTTGATAGGTTACACGTGTCTAGAAGGGGCTGGGGTTTAGCTTAGTTGGTAGAGTGCTGCACTACACTCTCTGAGGACCCAGGTTTGATCCCCAGCACCACAAAAAAAACAGGAGAAGGATGTGGCAGTCCACTCCCGAAGCAATACTGAAGCAATCAGCCATTGAGAACCCTATGAGGGTTGCTGTCAGTCAGACTCGAGTCAGTGGCACCTAACAACATGTGTCTACAAATTGATCGTTTCTTATAGATTCTCCAATTTATTGGGATATAAGTTTTTAAAATATTCCCTAATGATCCTCTGGATTTCAGTAGTATCTAATGTAATATCCCCTTTTTTATGTCTAATCTTTTGAATTTGGGTCTTTTCTCTTTGAAGCTGAGTTTTTTAAAGATGTAACAATAATAACAGAATACCGTGACCTTGGAGTTGGAACATAAAAGCAAGTTTCTGCTTTTCGGCCATTGAAAGAATTGTGGCAGAGAGTAATTATTGACTTATGTTCTGGAGCCTTTGATGAGGCCTTGGACAGCTTCATGGTTGGCTCTATTCCTGAAGCATTTATTCAAGGCATAAGGAAGTCCAGTCCCCTGCTCCCAGTTCCATTCTTTGTTGTGCATTGCACAAGCTGCAGCACCCTGGGCGTAATGGAGCCTGTCTGACAGGCCAGCCTGCCTGTGGGCTGTGGAGAAGCAGGGACCGGGAGACACAGCTTATCTGCTGCAGGGCTGCTGTGAACACAGCCTTAGTCAGCAGGGAGGAGAAAACAGGCCTGACTGGCCTCCGCCAGCAGCCACGAAGGGCTGCTTCTCCCCCGTGAAAGCAAGGACGGGGCATCCCAGGGCAGCTTCCCTAGACCACCCACCTCTGCCTTTAGCATCTGCCAGATGCAAGCCAGGTGTTCATTTGCCTGTGGAGCTGCAGCCATGCTGTCCTTCTGTTATCTTGTTTGCATCCCACCCCATGTGGCCTGCTCACATCTTCCTCTCCAGCTGGAGAATCTCCCCCTCTCCCTGGTCCTAGGGGACTGGGGGACTCCCTTCCGATCCACCGGCCAGTACTTGGTCATCTAACCCCTGGTTCAGACCGAATACACTGGTGCCTGCCTCACCCCCAGGTTCCCGTCTGGGTCTTCGTTGCTGTCCTCATGGCAGGTGGAATGGGTTCAAGTGAGAGGGAAGGTGGCATGGTGTGGCCGGAGGAAGCAGCCAAGCGTGTCTCTCCCTGACCCCCGCAGGTGTTCCCAGACACTGGCTACATCAACTACGACCAGCTGGAGGAGAACGCCCGCCTCTTCCACCCAAAGCTGATCATCGCAGGTGCGGAGCAGGAACGGGGACAGGGGAGAAGGCAGCGCCTGTGGCTCCCACAGAAGAGGGTGCAGAGATGCCCCACCCTCCCAGCTTACAGCTGCTTTCCACCTGGGAGAGCTGAGCTTGGGTCAAAGGAAACTCTCTCCTTTCAGGACTCACATTTGTGTTTGCCACTAATAGTGCTCAGTGGAATGAGTACTGAGGCTGTTCTCAGAAACACTGATCCCTCTGACTCGTGGGGTTGGTAGAAATGGTTAGGGGCCATCTTCACCACCATGACCCTGATGAGGCAGATCAGAGCGGTGGCCTTCTCCCTTGTCTTCAGAGATTTCGGGGGAAACTCGAGGCCTGTAGGTCTTCACTGAGGCCAGCTTGGCTGCCCGTGGACACCTCTGGCTCTAACCATTTCGCCTCCCCCTCAGGAACCAGCTGCTACTCCCGCAACCTGGACTACGCACGTTTGCGGAAGATCGCCGACGAGAGCGGGGCCTACCTCATGGCAGACATGGCGCACATCAGCGGGCTGGTGGCAGCTGGTGTGGTGCCCTCCCCTTTTGAACACTGCCACGTGGTGACCACCACGACCCACAAGACCCTGAGAGGCTGTCGTGCTGGCATGATCTTCTACAGGAAAGGTGAGCTCCCTCGTGCTGGGGACACACAGGGGCCAGGCCGGCCTTTCTCCCGGGGAGATTTAGGTTCAGGTGAGGAACCTGGGGAAAACCAGCTGAGGCTTTGGAAAATACTAGGACCCAATGCCCCAAAGAGCTCCTAAGGAAGGAGCAATGACAGGCTGTACAGCAAGGATCTAGAAGGAAGGCTGTGAGCCACCACTCCACCAGGTGCTAGGAAAACAGGAAGGGGTTTAGCAACCGTGTTGGGATGGGGCTGGTTGCCAGGGTCCTTTTGCTCACCTGCTCCCCTCCATGAGAGGCAGGTATTTGAAAGAAAGGAAGGTGTGCATGGCAGGCTGGGGCAGGGTGCTGCATTATTTTCGTGAACTTGCTGTGGTCTAGCATGTTTCTCAAAGAGACACACAATATTCCAGCTCTAAGACACTGATGCATAACCTTTCATGCAAGTGAGGAATTTCTCTTTCCAGTCCCTGATAACCCACCTCTGGGTACTCACTCGCCTCATCTGGGGATCCCAAGACCTTAGCAGTCACATCATCATTTAGCCTCTGGTGACAGCCAATGCCCCAGCTTCCCCCGAGTGACTGTGTTCTCTTATGCCATGCAAGGTCTCCTTGTCCCACCTGCCAGGGCCAGGGCCAGACCCAGCCAGGCGCCCTCTCAGCTTCAAGGGGCCCTGTGGCCTTTGTTCTGCTCTGAAGACCTCCTTCAGCTGGGTCAGGTGGTCCTTCCCACCCACCAGGGAGACACTTGGTGTCTCCCCACCATGTTGGTAGGATTCATCGGACCTGTTGGCCGGCTCCCAGCCAGCTGGCCACCGCAGATCCTAGCTCTGCTGCTTGCTGTGTGGTCTGGGGCAACCTGTTCAGCTTCTCTGGGCCTCGTTTCCTCACCTCCAGAGGGGGAGCTATAATCAGCACCTGTCTCTCTGGGCTGCTGTTCTGGGGATTCCATGAATTCAGGTAAATGCTTACCTTGACTCACGTGAAGCTTGGTATAGATGTTCATATTGCTTGCTGTGGAGTAGGAATCATCACGCTTAGGGGAGTCTCCTCCCCTAAGTAGCCAGCTAGGCATTACCTCCATCAACTGGTCCTGGACACTTCTTTGAGGAAGATGTCCAAGACTTTTGCTTTGTACAGTCTCAGTGGAGGGACACTTCTGTCCTTTCCGAATTAAGGCCTCTTTCTAGTCACGTGTCGTTAATAAAAGATGCCATCCAAGGGCAGGAGGACTACTGAGGTGCTGAAGCCAGCACCCCAGCCAGTCATCCGTTCCCGATTCCTTCATTCCCAAAGAGCAAGGACACTGCCGCCACGGAGGGCCTCTGACCCCACATTACAAACCAGCCCTCCTCACTACCAGGAGTAAAGGCTACGCTTGTGCTCAGAGCCACAGCCAATCGGGGTGAGTCCAAGGAAGGAGGAAGCAGGCCAGCCTCAGGGTCATTCTGATGGCTTCCTTCACCAGGTGTGCGCAGCGTGGACCCCAAGACTGGCAAAGAGATTCTGTACGACCTGGAGTCGCTCATCAACTCCGCCGTGTTCCCAGGCCTGCAGGGGGGTCCCCATAACCACGCCATTGCTGGTAAGGCATTACCAAGCCCACCCTAGAGCCCTAGGTTGCAGCCTCAGCCGTGACAGCCCCTCTTGCAGTCCAGAGGTCACCCTGTGGCCCCTAATTCCCACCTCACCTCTCCTCCAAAGCATGTGCCAGGACTTCCGTGCCAAGGAAGAAATTTAGGAGATAGTCTCTGACTAGGAGATGCCAACGTGGAAGGACAGGGAGGTAGGGAGGCAGTCGAGTGCACAGTGGTGCACAGTGGGGACAAGAGAGAGGTGTCTGCTCCTCTCAGATAGCCACCTTCAGGCAAAATTGTGGGGTAGGCCAGGTCCTGTAAAGGACAGAGCTGCCTTTAAGCACCAAAGAAGAGGGCATAGCAGAGGGTAAAAAGGAGGGCCCAAACCCTGCAGGACGAGCCATCTCTCTCCTGGACCTGCCTAGGGAGGCGCAATACCCAGGCCTCATGCTTGCACCCTACACCCCAGGGCCACAGTAGTACCTCCCGGGTCTGAATTCACGGTGGCCTCACAGACTCTATTCAGCTAGCTATTCCTTCTGTTACGGCAGGCGGCTTAGGACATCTCTCATGGGCCCAGGGTTCTCCTACTGTCATCTTGCAAAAGGTGATTGTGGCGTGCATTCACACTGAGGTGCATGGGACGAGGTGGGGCTTCTCAGAAGCACTACCATTTCTGTGAAGAGCAGAGAAAGCCGTCCACAGTGGTCTTAGGCAAGGGCGTAGGAAGTGTTGGGACCCAGGATATTTACCTGCACACTCACTATTCACAGTTCCTACCACTCCAGAATGCTGGGGTCACTGGTGCCCAGCTACTGTAGACCTTTCCAGTCTCTGGCACAAGCAGACAGGAGGCTCTGTGCCAGTACTCAGATGCATAGATTTTGTGTGATCCTCCGCTTTTCATGTCCCTTTAGAAAAGCAGTCCTCAGGACTGAACGCAGGTGCCAGCTGAGTCTGGGTAGTGCAAGGGAGAGCAGGGCTGTCCCTCCCATCTAGAGTTGGATCAGAGAGTGTTGCATAACTTGGCATCCAGCCACCAGCTTTTTGGGTGGCTGAGTAACCATTTTCACACCTCAATTTAAAAAGGTCTAAAATCCATCTTGCATGAGACAACTTTCCTGTGGCAATCTATTAGCACTAAGCTTCCATGGTCAGAGTAAAACTGCCTCAAAAGCAGTCTTCAGAGAGGGGGTCCTCTTCAGTGACGTCTGAAGGTTTAGCCAGGTAATTGTAGAGTTAAAGCAGTGGGCTAGAGATGTGGCTCAGAAATAGAGCCATGTGGCCGGGTGCGGTGGCACATGCCTATAATCCCAGCAGCTTGGGAGGCAGAAGCAGAAGGATCACAAATTCGAGACTAGAGGCAGTCTGCGTAACTTAGCAGGACCCTGTCTCAAAAAGTAAAAAAATGGGCTGAGGGTGCAGCTCAGTGCACACAAGTGCAAGGCCCTGGGTTCAAACCCCAGTATCGGAAAAAAAAAGAAAGAAAGAAAAAGAAATAGGGCCATGTGCTTAGCATGCCCTAGGCTCCATCCCTAGCACTATAAAAGAAAAATATATCATTTGGTAGGTAAATGTGATCCACAGCCTTTGGGTGACAGCACAGAGAAGGATTCATTAGGAACAAGGGCTGCTTTTGACCCACCGTCTTATCTTTCATTTTGCTCCTGCCTTCCTGACCGCCTCTCTCCCTGTGCAGGGGTTGCTGTGGCCTTGAAGCAAGCCATGACTACAGAATTCAAAATCTACCAGCTCCAGGTGGTGGCCAACTGCAGGGCTCTGTCTGAGGCCCTCACGGAGCTGGGCTACAAAATAGTTACAGGTAAAAACACACATGGTGTCAGCAGGCCTGCTCCCCTCATGGGTGGGTGCGCCAAAGCCACCTCCTGGGTTCGTCTGGTCGGGGAGTGGCCTGCAGGAAAGGGGTACTGGGCACTGTACTGCTGCTGCAGTGACTCAAGCCACCTCAGGAGAAAGTCAGCATGCCCTCAGCTGGTTGTTGTTGTTAGGTGCTGTCGAGTTGAGTCCGACTCATAGCGACCCTCATAGGGTTTTCAATGGCTGACTGTTTTGGGATTGCCTTGGGAGTGGGTTGCCACGTCCTTCTCCCATTTTGTGGTGCTGGGAATTGAACTCGGGACCTCAGAGACTGCAGAGCAGCACTCTACCAACTGAGCTAAATCCCAGCCCCCCTCGGCTGGAGGGCCTACTTTGTGGCCTCTTATGTGCCGTACCAGCTGCCCCTTGGGTGAGCCACACATGATGGTGATAGCAATCGGAGCAGTCTCCTCTGCCTCCCTGCGCCCAGGCCTGCTGTGCCCCGGGGATGTCCTCTGTTTCCTCTGCTTCCTGAGGACATGAGGTTGATTTTGAGGCCAGTGACGGCTGTGAGTACCTGCTCTTTGCCCAACCCCACGCCAGGCACTATATACAAGGTCGTACTTGAACTTCATGACAGCCTTGTGAATTGTTGGTGTTCTTTTCACGTGGGCATCTGAGGTTCCGCAGCACTGAGCTGCCTGATTAAAGTCACATGGCAGATCCATGGACTTGGCTGTGGGGCTTCCAAGCTAAACTGTTGATTCAGTTTATCTGTTTCTTTGAATCCATCCCTGCAACGCAGCCCATGGCTGAGGCGAGGACACCATTGTCCCCCATGACCACACTCAGTTTCATGAAAGTTCAAAGTGAAAAGACCTCTGAGGACTCCTGTGTGACTTGGGCTGGGTCCAGAAATCTCTTGGCACTGCTGTCCTCACCAGTGTGAGGCAGCTTTGTTACTGTAAGAATATATGAAAGCAGCTTATAAAGAAAGAAGGTTTATGGTTTATTTTGGCTCACAGTTTTGGAGGTTGTAGGCCACGGCTGATTAACCCCACTGCTTTTGGGCCTGTGGCGAGCCGCACATCATGACAGGAGTATGTGGGGGAGCACAGCCACTCACCTCGTGACTCAGAAACAGAGGAAAAAGGAAGGAGCTGGGATCCCACCGTCCCCCTCAAGGGCACACTCGCAATGACCTAAAGGTCTCCTAAGAGATCCCACCTCTTAACGGTTCCACCACCTCCCATTACCTCCATATGAACTTTGGGGAATAATTAAGACCCAAGTCATAGTATCATCTGGACCACTTTGATAATACAGGGTTGAACAAAATCTCAAGCTTTACAAGTGCTGACACAATGCCTAAACAGTATTAGACTTGGAGTTTAGGGGCTAGGGATGCTCAACTGATAAAGTCTAGCAAATATCCCAAAATGTGAAAAACTCAAATAAGAACTACTTCTGGTCCCAGGCATTTTAGATGCCTGGGATGCTTAGTCTATACTAGCAACCTTATGGGTTTGAAATAAAATGACTGCAGGCTAGCACAGTGCCTGGCACTGAATATGTGCTCTCTGAACCTGGTCAGGATCCCATAGGTACAGTAAACTGAACCCCTACTCTCTGGTGCTGCCTTAAAGGAAGGCTTTAAGATTGGCATCAGAGGGGCTGGGGGTGTGGCTCAGTGGGAGAGCACTTGTCTAGCATTCAGGAAGCCCTGAGGTCCATCCCCAGCACCACAAAAAAATGAAAACGAAAGTGAGATTGATGTCAGAGACACCCGAGAAGTTCCCAAGGCATTTGTCAGAAAACCCAAGACGACCGACACTCAGACTCCTTCAGCCCGTGGGCAGGCTACAAGAGCTCCTAGATGTTTCACCTGGCGACCTCATATCTCTCTTTATAAACAGTTGTTGTTGTAGTTGTAGTTAGGTGCCATCGAGTCGACATCCAACTCATAGCGACCCTCATAAGGTTTTCAATGGCTGACTGTTTCGGGATTGCCTTGGGAGTGGGTTGCCAGGCCCTTCTCCCATTTTTGCGGTGTTGGGAACTGAACTTGGGACCTCAGAGACTGCAGCGCAGCGCTCTACCAACTGAGCTAAATCCCAGCCCTTATAATCAGTTACCCCCTCTTATAAGGGCTCTATCCTCTTTCCAGTACCTAGGCATCTTTGCTTTCATGGGTGGCTAACATTCTGGGACCCATGGTGGGTGCTTGCTTTTCTAACCACGGCCTCACCCACCTCTACCCCAGCCACATTTCTCCTTTAGACAGGTTCCTTCGCTTCCTGTAGTCAGCCTTTTGTATTCTCTCATGTCTCACTCTTGTTTCCAGGTGGTTCTGACAACCATTTGATTCTCGTGGATCTCCGTTCCAAGGGAACAGATGGTGGAAGGGCTGAGAAGGTGCTAGAAGCCTGTTCTATTGCCTGCAACAAAAACACCTGCCCTGGTGAGACTCCTCTGTGGTTTTCCTTTCCATACCTTTCCCATCTGAATTTCTTCTGGCCACAGTTGTAGTATGGACCCGGGGCTTCATGCATGTTGGCTTGCAGGCCAGACCTGAGCTATTTGCAAGGGACAGATACACCATGGTGAGGGGAAATCAGGGCTCTCTCCCTGCCCATTGCTCTGGGTCCAGCTCTCAGCCTGCAGAGAGCAGAAAGGCAAAGACTACCGTGGGGTCCCACATGGCACAGCTGTTCGTGAGAGGCAGGACCTCTTGAAAACAGGCAGCATTTCTCAGAGTGTTAATAAGGTGTTGGTAGCCAGATGCCATGGTACCCATCTATAATCCCAGCAGCTCAGGAGCTGAGGCAGGCGGATCCTGAGTTCAAGGCCAGAGGCAGCCTACACAACTTAGCAAGACCCTGTCTCAAAATAAAAAATGAAAAAAGGGCCCGAGGTGCAGCTCAGTGATGGAACATTTGCCTAACATGTGCAAGGTTCTGAGCTTAACTCCTTTGGTAGTGTGGTACTGCAAAAAAAAAAAAGAAAGAAAGAAAGAAATGTTGGCCACCCATCTCAGACCAAGAAAGGTGTTTACCTGTGTAGGAGCCAGGGCCCCACACCACAGAGGACACTTCACATTCTGTTAACACTGCCAGACATGATCCTGCCTCTTGTCCTTGTGCTGTGACTCTAGTCTTTCAGTCACCTGTGCTCTGCTTAGTAGATCGAGCCTGGATCTACAGGCCAAGTCTTTTGCACAAGTGTCCCTTTCTAAATGCAGTGGCCATACCAGTGTGTTGGGTGCAGTTTAGGGCCCTATTTGTCTTAAAGGTGACCGAAGCGCACTGCGGCCCAGTGGACTGCGACTGGGGACCCCAGCACTGACATCCCGAGGACTTTTAGAAAAAGACTTCGAAAAAGTTGCACATTTTATCCATAGAGGTAAGGATGAGGGTCTGGAAGTCGGCCAGGTCTTACTGTGTGTGTGGAGGTGGGAGGTCCTGATGTGCCTGGGTAGCTAAGACCCTGCCACTGAAGGGCATTTCTGTGTCCAGGCTGAGTGCTGGGGATGGGGGACAGACAGCAAGATCACTCTAGCAAGACACTGTCTGACAGGTTTATAAATGGGTGCTGCCCAGGAATACCAGATGAGAATCATTTCTGAGGGGAACACTGACACCTATAAGGCTCGGTCACTCCCCCAGCTGTGGGGGACACTGTGGCAGCATGTCTAGCAATGGCCAGCCCCACAGGGGACTTCCGCTGTGTCTCGTGCACAGGGATAGAGCTGACTCTGCAGATTCAGAACGACATGGGTCCGAGGGCCACCCTGAAGGAGTTCAAGGAGAAACTGGCAGGGGACGAGAAGCACCAGAAGGCCGTGCAGGCCCTCCGGGAGGAAGTGGAGAGCTTTGCTTCCCTCTTCCCGCTGCCTGGCCTGCCCGACTTCTGAAGGAACCACCGCTCCTGCACCTGCCAGGCCGTGAGGCTGCCCAGGGAGCCACCTGCTCAAGGACCCAGTGCCCCTTGGAAAAAGATGACAGAGCTGCCCCACAGGGGACTTACTGAGCTCCTCTTTGCCCTTTTGAGGGCATTTCTTTTAAACTTTTCTTATTTTCCCAAATCAAAATTCACATAAGTCCCATTATTGGTAATTCTGGAATGGGTTATTAAGGAATTTAAATCTGAATGTCACTTTTCGAACAGTTGTATACAATTTTGGAAAAATTAAATACTGTATAGCCATTTGGCCTTAACCATATAGAGAGCAGTATAAGGTGAAGCTATTAGAAAGAGTGCAGTATTTCCCTCCCCCTTCTCTAAGTTTACGGGGTTCCCCCCTGACTTGCTATGACAGATAAGGAATGCCCAGGATCACAGCTGGCAAACACTGTCAGTTCTTCCCATTTTGTTGTCCAGTGGGATGCTAAAGGAGCACTGAATTAGGACTGTCACACTGCACAGGGCAGTTCTAAATCTCCTGCTATGTGCTTTAGATTGTAAGACAACTGTACAAGTATGCCCAGTATAGCAGGAAGATTTGCAACTTAAAGGATATTGTAGAAGGGTGTCACTCAGAGGTAGAGCACATGCTTGGCATGTGCAAGGCCCTGGGTTCTATCCCTAGAACAAAAACCAAAACAAAGTCTTGTAGAAATGGTGTCCTCCACCTTCCATCCAGGGACATGCCCCGTACCTCCCTTATATGAAAATCACCCACAGCCAGGGACTTTCCTGCCCCACCTGCCCTCAATAACCAACTCCCTCCTATAACCAGGAACCCAAGTGTCACCTTCCCAAAGAACCTTTATTGTTCACATAGCTAAAGTGCAAACCATAAGTGACCATTTTTAATAAGTACAGTCAAATAGTTAACCACAGAATGTCTACAAGAATTATAGCTTTAAAAATACAACTAATTTTTATATTTCAAAAATAATCTGAACTCAAATAAATTAATTTCTTAAAAAGTACACTCCTCATACTGTTTGGCATTTACTCTGGTTAAAATCTTGTGCAGTTAACGCCTGTGAGATGCTGTCAGACAGCTCAGCACTGACTGCAGCTCACGGGGTCAGGACACACGTTCACAGACACAGCAGGAACATGCAGTAATAAAATAGCTTTTTAGAAAGTAACAAATTAAGAGTTCATCACAGCCTATGCTTTTCACTGCAACCTCAAAGGTGGTGGTGTATCTCAGTCCAACCTGCAGCTCCAGCCAGCCAGTGCCGGGCAGCCTGGCTGAGGCTCCCTGGAGTCCAGCACACTGTTGATGCTTCCTCCATTGCGTGTGGGGACCACTGCAGCAGTCTCCATGGGGTGTGGTGACACCAGTTCCCACATCTCTGCCTCTGCTCTGTGAGCTGCTCTGCTGCCTTTAAGTCTTAAATCTGGGCATCTGACACCTGCCCAGCTAACGACAGTTCCAAGGCCTCCCATGTGTGGCTTTCACTTTGAGGCCGAGCAGTCTCTCCCAGAAGGTTGGGCCCCGAGCCAGCAGGTTAATGTGCTGCAAGGTGCTCCTTGACCATCCCCACACCCCCATCTGCTCCCGCCACCTCCTTCCCAAAGCTGTAAGCAGGCCTTAATCTGTCAGGGCTTAAGAGAAGGGGCTCAGGAAACTCAGTGGTTTCACTTTCTAGCCAGCAAGAGAAATCTGGTGCTTTCTCCTTTTTGCAGCCTGTTAATACTACGCATATTTCTTCTGATTTCACTTTGATCACTTTCAGTCACAGTATTGGGGCAAAGCCAGAAAGCTGGCTGGTTTGCTTCAAAGCACAAGCCAAGGCACTTTCTCGTGAACTTTCCTGGGAGGCAGAATGTAGAGGCTGGAAGAGGCCCGTTTGCCTGCCTGGCCTTAGGAGCTCAGTTCCTCTGAGGTCCCTGCACGCCTGCTGACCCATGCCCCACTGGTTGGTGCTGCCAGCTGTGGGGACAAATATGCAACACAGCAACAAAAGACACTGGGCCAACATGCATTTGGGCTGGGGCATGCTCTTAGCACTGACAGATGGGCAGTCAGCATGCAGGCAGGACATCCAAAGAGTACAGTGTGCTCTCTGCCTCCAGACCACGTGGCTCAGCCACAGCCCTGGCACTTGGGGCTGAATCTCCTGCCCTACCTAGGATTTTGAAATGGGACTTGTTGTTTGGGTGGGGTTGAAATCTACTATACTTTGAATACAGCAACTGATTGAAAATGAAATTAAAACCCAGCTGTTATAGTAAATTATGGCAAAGTCACGATTTCTGAAATCCAAAGCTTCCACCAAAGGAGCAAGGTTCCTAGGGAAACAGTGAGGTGGTGAGGGGCAAGATAGCAGCTCAGGCCCACATGCCCTGCCAGCCCCACATGCTAAAGGAGGCAGCAAGCTGACCTCTACAGTGAAGCCCTGAAAGTCACTAGTGCATTAACTGCCTGCTCAGGTGGTTCTTCACCTGGACTGCTCTAAAAACTGGGGGAGGGAAATAATGGGTTAGAGGTCAAGTTGAAACAAGTCTCAGACTACCAGTTTCAACAATAGAGCCCTCGAAGTGACAAGACTAAAGAAGTAATGAGGGACACTGATGTCTTCTCCTTTCTGGGAGATGTTTTTACGCATTGCATTAGAAGATGTTAGTTTATTACTAGAGGAATACCTCAGAAGGAAACTCGTGGAGAAGTCCCATTGCATAGGTCTCCGCACCATCAAAGTATATAGATGTGAGACTTCCAGAAGGTTCTAGTCCTCCAAAGTGGAGGAGCAAGGGAGGGGCAGAGTGTCCACTATTAACTGCCCCTCCCCAAGCTATGACTCAGTCCCAGCACCACTTTGAGATCCCTCTGAAAGGAAGCCTACTTTAAATCAAGTAGTCATTTGAAATCACCTCATGGAAAAGTCAGTCCCTCACCAGTGAAACCATCTTTACTTAGGAACAACCGAGGCAGAGGCACTCCACTTGCCATTTCTGCAGCTGCCACATGGGACTGTGTTCCGTTCACTACCCACCAGCTTCTTGCCTTCATCCTCTGAGCCACCCTGGAGGCTGAATGCCAAGTAAATACGCCTAGGTGGACTTCTACTAAGACCACTGCAGTGCCTTAGCTTCTAGAAGGGCAAACATGACTGTAGTTCAACATCTGCACAAAGCTTGTCTTCTGCTTCCAGCAGTTTCCCAGGTGAGCACAGTGTTAGCCGAGAGTTTCCCATGCTGCTGAGACACAGAACGTGACATGGGTGGTGCCAGTGACCACTTCCTACCTGGTCATTTGGACGCCACAGACCTTCCTTCCCTTCAAGATAAAATGTCTCATGCCCTTGGAGGCCTGAGAAGACAACACTCAGCTACCCAATCAAAGCAAAGTGGCATCAAGAACACTAGTAGGAAAGTGGCACCAGATAAGGGAGCCCACAAGGAAAAACAGACAATGGACATCTCAGAAGCTGCCAAGGTGTCTGAATACCTGTGACGGACAGAGGGACAGAGTACCAATGAGACGTGAGCAGTGCCATCTGCCACAAAGGTTCTCCATCACAGCCTCAGAAGCAGAATCACACACTCTGACAAGAACAGGAACCGCGACCTGAAGCCGATGGCTGGAACCAACAGACTGCATCAGTATGCCAAAGACTTAGGCAAAGAAGGTGACTGCAAGGCGTGACAAGCCACAAGCCATCTTTGCTCATGTGGCTGCCTTGCAGGTGAGGAGCAAAGCTGGCTCCTCTGAGACCTTAGCAGTAGGCACAGCCAACGCAAAGACTAAGCTGCAGCAGCAAGACCCATGTGCAGGCGACGCAGTGCCTCACAGATGCATGCGCAGGGCTGACTCAGGTACAGTTCACAATTTCCATGGAATAAATTAAAAAGCAGCAGCACTTTGCGCACTTAGGGAGGCATTTCCCCCACTTAGGAAGGAAAAATAGCTTCATGAAAAAGGTCTGATTTTCAAAGTTGTGAGAAGCCCTCCATCGACACCTCAGCGGCAACTGCATAAAGAGTCCCAGAGAGGCTGTGTTGATCACTGCAGTGGGACAGGCAGGGGACCAGCAGGTGTCTGCTTCCCAATCTCAACACCTCATATTGAGACAGTTGTGAGCTGTGGGGACAGGCAGGCACAGCCTCCCAGAGGCAAGTCCACACAGCAAGCCATATGGGCACTGGTTCAGGACGCCCCAGTCCCCTCAGTTCCCGCCCGAGCTGCCCCACAACCCCAGCCAGCTGACCAGAAGTCCACCATCACTGAGCCCACAAGACCCTATGAGAGGTAGTAGAGTGGTTACAGAGGTTTGCCACAGTGTGACCTCTGCCAAGTCCCAGCGTATCTGCAGTCCTTCCCGGGGGGAGTCAGTGCTCGCACAACTCTAGCCAGGAAAAGCCAGCAGGTGGCCCCTGAGGAGCTACTAGTGGCCATGTCTTGCGGCATGGTGACAGCCTTACAGCCTGCTCCATCTGCAGCTCCCAGAGTGGTCCTCACACTGGCTGTGGCCACGTGGTGCTGGGTTCACATCCAGGCCTAGTGACTGTCAGGAGTGACCTGCAGGGATGCGCACAGGTACTGGCTTCACTCCTGGAGGTAAGGACAGGCCAAAGGAGCAGCTCGTACACTCTGGAGCCCTGGAGCCCTGAAGTGCGCGTCTCCCATTCCCCAGCTGCATGGAGCTCTCCCTCATCTCCTTGCTCAGGGCCTCGCTGGGATGACACGCTCCAGGAACTCAAGGAAAGGGCCGCAGCGCAGGGTCAGAATGAGGCAGTGGCTGTTCTGTCCTGTTTCCCGCCACATCATCAGTGAACAGGCTGCTTTCCTGGCCGATTTTGCCACTCCTGTCCGGTGATGCTGAGTGTGGCCAGTACACTCCTCCCATCTGGGCTTTGGCTGCCTGGTCCTCACCTTTTCCGGCCCCCTGAGGGGATGGGGACTTCTCTTCCTGCCCAGGCTCCTGGTCCTCAGAAAGCCAAGGACACCCCTATCCAAGGCTCCTCTTCCCCGTGGAGCTCAGGGCAGCTGTTACTGTCCTTTCTGCTGCACCCAGCGAGCCAAGCTCCACCTCTGCCCAGCCCACCTCACAAGCTGCCCACAGCTGCCACCTGTTTCCTTCCCGCTGACGACACCAGAAGGCTCAACAGTCCAGCTCAGGCAACCATTTAGTCATGCCAACCCCTTCCCCCACTGTACCCTGAGTCACATGGGTCTTGGTCACTGTGGCTGGGACCTCAGATTTTGTACAAAAAGCTGGGGACATAGTCAAACCTGAGAAGGGGGTGGCTGGTCCGAGG
The DNA here is from genome assembly GCA_007922755.1 of Pedetes capensis. Classification (NCBI taxonomy): domain Eukaryota; kingdom Metazoa; phylum Chordata; class Mammalia; order Rodentia; family Pedetidae; genus Pedetes; species Pedetes capensis. Next base: position 66,241 of record VMDO01005111.1, read on the forward strand.
AGACTCCTGCACGTAGTGCAGCTTCAGCAGCTCAGCCAGGTACTGGACCACCTTGATGTCCTCATTCACCAGGCCCAGGTTCAGCTTCAGGAAGCTAGCCTGGCGGCTGGCCACCACTTCCTGCGTCTCCTTGCTGTGGGCGGGCAGGTGCAGGTGGTGGCAGAAGGTGTAGAGGAAAGCCTTGGAGCAGAGCTGGGTGAGCATGCTCTGGACATGCAGATAGTAGGTGCTGCCCCGCTTGATCTGAGTGCGGTGGTCGGCCAGGCGGGGCAGCAGGGTACCCCTGTACAGGGGGCAGCGGAGAGTTTTGTTGTCCAGGTCCAGGATGCTTGTGTAGCGGCTGTAGCGGCTCAGAGCGTGGAGGGTGCCCGCACTGGCAGGGGAAGCCACTCTGAAACAGACAGTTCAAGATCAGGAGGGAGGGCAGGGTTCAGGATGATGGAGGCAAACACCTGGGATGCAGGGCTGTCTGTTCCCAGGCCAGAGCCTGCCCAGCCAGTATGTGCTGGCTCCTTCTGGAAGGCCAATCAGGATCTTCCAAGGGCACCTCACTACCCTCATGACCAAGTTCTCACACTATGCAGTCTGATTCCGGCTAGCCTCTGAAGCCTCATCTACTTCCCTGAGTGGACTCTACATGCAGCAGGCTGAACTTCTGGTTTGGCTCCAAAACCACTTGCCTATTTGTTCTCCCTAGAATGCCTTTCCCTCCCTCTTGGACTCAATTTAAACTGTATTCCACCTTTTTTGATCTGTTCTTCTCCTTCTGTGCTATGAACTCATTTATTGTGCATCTACTACATGCCAGGCATTGACCTGGAAGACAGAATGAAGAATGACCCAGAATCTTGTCCTGCATGACCCAGGCTGCCAGGAGGAGGAGACCTGCTCCTAGTTCAGCGAAGTGAAGGAAGATGCAACATTACTTTCCATGGGAGAGGTCCGTGGTTGGGAGACCCAGGGGGCTTTGTGGAGGAGTGGCCTTGGAGCTGGGCCTTGGGAAGAGGCGGGGCTCTGGTGACTACAGAAGGCCTGGAGACCAAGGCAAGGTCACAGAGCTGGGATTGTGAAACCCACAGAGGCCCTAGGCTCTGGGCGCTGAACCATAAGCAGCAGTGGTCAGAACAGCACACCCCACTGGGCAATAGGGAATGGGGCCTGCGGGGCAGTGAATAACTCAGAAAGTTCAGGAGGGCAGTGAGTGGTCTGTAAAACGGCCTCCCCACCCTGGCCGGCTGTGGCCTCCAGGGCCTCGATGGTCCCCACCTCCTAAGGGCCTCCCTGACTGCACAGCAACCTGATACTCAGCTTGCCAGAGACACCTTTACCTTGTTCCAGGGGCCTGACAGGTGAGCCACACTCCCCAAGCTCTGCACGTGCAGCCCCTTTCCCCTAGGCTCTGCCTTGATGGCACGCCCAAGCCTTACCTCCCACCTGCCTGCCCCTGCACCTCTGCTGGGAGGTCCCACTCAGGCCCAGCCTCCTGGGGTACAGCTCTGGCACCCTTTCACACTCTCCCCCCGTGGTGGCACTACTACTTCTGGAAAATGCTGGCTGCTTCTAACTCTTCCTCCAGTTGTTCCCCACAAAGCTCTTCAAGAGGCCAAATGACAGGCCCCAGCCCTCTGAGCTCTGCTGCAGGGAGCTCCACCCACATCGACTCCCAAGCCTGTATTAGGACAGTGGCCATCGCAAAGCCAGGGAGGCAACTCCCATCACCCACCAAGACACCAAGGCCCAAATGGGGCCAGAGCTTGTCTGCGGTCACCCAGCCGGGACTCTGTCCAGGCCTCTGACTTCACGAGCACTTTCTCCCACCAGAACTGAGCCCTGTTTATCCACCAGTCTGGGGCTTGTCACTGCTGCTTAGTAAGCCATGCCCTTCTCCCTGGTGCTCATTTACAATGGCAGGAGACCCATTGATGGCTGGTCCAACTAACCAGCATTTCCAAGCAGAAGGCACACACAAGTGAAAAGAAACAAAGCCCATGAAGGTAGTGGGTCGAGGCGAGTCTTTCAAAACTGTGCAGCTGGCTGTGGTGGTTCATGCCTGTAATCCTAGCAACTTGGGAAGCAGAGGCAGGAGGATCAGTTTCAAGGCCAGAGGCAGCCTGCACAACATGGAGATCATCTCAAGATAAAAAATTTTTAAAATGGGCAGTGATAGAACACTTGCAAAGTTATGTGAGGGCCCTGCGTTCAACCCCCAAGTACTGCAAGGAAAAAAACAAAAAACAAAAACTGACCATCATGTGAACTGATGCCCAGGGAAGCCAAAGGACCTGCAGGTCCAGATGAGCTCAGCACTCAGGAGCAGCCCTACTGCAGCTCAACAGCTGTGGACAAGGTCAACCACACAAAGGCACCTCTCTCACTCCCTGTCACTTGTAAAGCTGGGCCTGAAATCTGCAGCCCTAGGTCAAAGCCATCTTGCTTTCTGGGGGATTCACCATCTGTCTATCTGAGCCCTCTGAAGGCCAAACGCTAGCCTAGAGGTCAACACATACTCCAAATGTAGGTGCTTCCTCCAGCTCTGGAGGGTGGGCACTAGGAGGCCCCTACATAGAGGCAGAGGGGCCCAACACAACTTGGGCAGTAAATGAAAACCGAGGTGACTGTCCAAATCCACAGGGAGTGGAGGCAGCACCAGGCCTTCCCCAGACCCCTGCTGCTCCCTCTGCAATAGGCAAGGACCACGACAGTTCCACCTCATGACGCTCCAGTACTGTAGCAGTGGCTCCCCGCCCTCAGGGCTTCTCGGGATGAGCTGTCACCAATCCACTGCCATGCATTTCTGGTCTTCCAATGGCCTTCTGTGACCCATCTATCCCCTGGGGCAGGAAACAGGGGCCATGACACCAATCTGCTCCCTTAGAAGGGTTGAGGGCAGCGTAAAGAAGCTGTTGACACCTTCCCTCGAGGAAGTCTGTGCAGTGGCCTCAGCTGTCACTTCTGAGGTCCATTCCCTGAAGTCTGGCTGGCTCGATCCTGCTGCCAGCAGGGAGCCTGCTGCCCAGCCTGACTCTCTTGCAGTCCACTAGGGCGTCAGGAATGCTCACACTCATCCTGCACACATGAGATGCCATGGGCCCTGTGTCATCTGCCGTCATGAGAAGACAGGTCAGCTCTGTCTGCAGCAGAGGAAGACTCAGAGAGGTCAAGCTGGAGACATGGTGACAGAGCAGAGCCTGGAGTCACAATGGCTGCTTGGCTTATAATCCTGTCACTGGCCAGTGGCTGGCACATAGCTATCTTTGGCGAATGATCATTTAGTGATCCAGCAGTCCTACTGCCTTAGAATTGAGGAGCGACCTGCCCCAACACCCATGTGAATGAGCCAGGGCAGAGTGGCTCCAGAACTCAGATGTCCCCAGGCCGCCTTCTCCAGGGGCAACACACTGCCCACAGACACCCTTACAACAACTCTTATCTTTCTTATTAAATACTGCCATCCTTTCCAACTTGGCCCAGCCTGGCCCTCAGAAGCCCTCAACAAGGCCCTTCAGGTGACCACCTGAGCCTGTGTCACCATCAGGTACCTGCACTAGGTCCCAGATAAGCCATCCTATGTTGACAGACTGATAAGTCACCCCTGTGTGTTTTAGATTTTCTTACCTTTTACAAAGTCAAAGGGCAAAGTCTGCAGCAAGGGCAGTGAGGTGGAGAATACAAGGATGTGTGTGAAGAACACTGACCCCTCATTCCACAAGTAACAGCAGCAAACCAGTCTGGGAAAGCCAGACCAGAAGCAAAGACTGGATGGCTTTTCTGTGGGGGCCATGGAACGGCTCATTCCGGGTGCACTCTTCCATGCCTGGCCCCTCACCTGGGCTTCCTGACTCCATGGCTGCAGACCCTGCCATTCCTGGCCACTCAGCCAAGGACCCAGGCCCTTCTCCACCCCTCATCTCCAATGTGCTACTAGGTTGCTAACCCTAGTTGTCTCAGAACATGGGAGGCATCCCAGAGTTAGAACTCATTTCCCTGCACGCAATGCTCCAGCCACCTGTCTGTCTACTCTTCTGGACTATGAGCTCCTCCACAGCAGGTACCTCCAGCTGGTCCCCAGTACCCACCAACAAGGCCTGGAGGAGGTTCTCCACAGGCGTCAAAACAAGATGTGGAAGTGGCACTTGCTGAGACCCCACCACCACCAGCCCAGTAAAGTTTAATGCAATAAGGGTCACAGCGAGGCCTGTGACTCCCAGGAGAAAGGAAATCACAAGGAGACTCTAGAGGGTTACCTCACTGCTATCAGGGACCCACATAAAGACAAAGTCAGTCAGAACAAACTGTTAGTGGCTACAGTGAGGACAAAATTCCCCTTGCCCTTTCTGAGGGGTTTGGAAAGTCCAGATTGCCTCCCTCTGTCAGAAAGGACCCTGATGATCACCTAACTTGGTACTTGTTTTACAAATGAGCAAGGGAGGTGCAGAGAAAGAAAATGATTGATCGAGGGTCACAAAATGAGGAACCTGAACACAGAGCAAACACTGTGGGAGGGGCCCTCAGCTACACATAGAAAGGATTGGGGAAAAAAAATCTGTAAAACAGAAGTGGGCAGCAGGGGGATGAAATAGAAAGCCTTCACAAGGAGGAAGTAGGGACTAGCTCTTCCATTTCCTGATTAAGTCTGGCTTCTAAACTGGGCCCTGTGGTACAGGCCTGTAATCCCACCATCTGATGAGGGAGAAGCCGTAAGATCCCAAGTTCGAGTTCAGAGGGAACCTGTGCAATTTAGCAAGACCCTGTCTCAAAATAAAAAGCAGAAAATGGGCTAGGGGTGTAGCTCAGTGGTAGAGCACTTGCAAAATATGTTTTCAGTGCTGAGTTCAATCCCCTATATTGCAAAAAATAAAAAATAAGGCTTCTAGAGCTAACAGGAGAGTGAAAGCCACCAGAGCCCACCTGTCCCTCCCAAAGTGATGGCCAGTCATCACACAAGTGTGAATCTGAGAGGCCGAATGAACCTGAGATCTTCATGTCTACACACTGCCAAACTTCACTGTATACCAGGAAAAGGTAAAGTACTCCATGCAAAGACATGGAACCCCTGCTCCTGCCTGTAGCAGGTAAATTCCCTGCCTTATCCCACACCAACTGAATCAGAATCTCAGTGTAGGCCCCAGGAATCCTTGATTTAGAAAACTCTCCTAAGCCAAGCATAGTCCAACATGCCAGTAATCCCAGCACTCAGGAAAGATCGTAACTTCAAGGCCAGCCTGGGCTAAATAACAAAACGGTCTCAAAAAAAAAACAGACTGGGGATATAACTCAGTGATAATGTGCCTAAAAAGCGCCATGGCAATGGTTCAACCCTCAGCACTATATACATACACACTCACACATACACACAATTAAAAAACCTTATCCCAAACAATTCTGATACAGCAGGGTGACAGAGCAGGGTTGGCAACCATTTAGGAATTGTGCCCTGCTCCTCATGACAGAAGGAAACGGAAGCTAGAGAAATGAGAATGATTTGCCAAAAGTAACAGTGAGTTGGTGCTGGGCCCTGTCTAGAAACCAAGCCTCCTGGTTCGGGCTCCACACCACCAATGTGCCACATCTCTAACTGGCTGGGGCCCTTCCCCATCACCTGGAACCAGTTACCTCTGTAGGCCAATAAGCTTCCACTTCTGAAAATCCATAATGTGCAAAGGGGAGGAGATCCAGTGCTTCACGGGTTTGGCAGAGCGGCCGTAGTTGGGAACAAAGATGGACAGTGCTGTCACAAGCTTCCTGACTGTGGTCTCATCTTCCCCCAGGACCACAAGTGTCCTCCCACTGAGCAGGGAATAGATGGCCGGGTGAGCAAAGGGGTACTGGCGGATGAATTTTAAGGCATTCTGGCCAGCCCTCTTTTTATGCCTCTCGGAAGACAGGCTAGTAGGGTAAACAAACGAGGGGGTCCTGTCTGAGCTGGTGGAGGCTACGCTGCTTACATAGCTGGTAGTGTCCGAGTAATTATCCAGGCTGGTCTTACTGGCATCCCGGCTAGCCAGAAGGCGGCTTGGATCCAGCTCATAAGCTGGGAACAAGTCACAACTGTTGTCTCGAGAAGGGCTGGCATTTTCCACTCCAAAGTCCCCTTGGAACTCCTGCTCCTTCTGCCTGTAGCACTGTGGGGGGATGCCTACTATGCCATCCTCATCAGAGAGAGCATGGGCTGGAGTGGTGAGTGGCACGAGCTGACCTTCACTCTCCTTCCCAATACAGCAGGAGGAATCTATTTGGGATGGGGTGTTTTCCAAACTGCCCTCTCTAGCCTCATCCAGCTCCGGTGGGCTGATGTTTGCCTGGAAGTGGATGGCACCCTCACTATCTGCATAGGATTCTTCTTCATTAATAGCACTTGGGTAGCTGGCCTTAAAGTCCTCAGGGATGAGGGCCTCAGAAGGGCATGTGCTCAGGACTTCAATACTGTCCTCACTGATGGTCCTGTGGCTGACTGCTTTGCTCCGGACCACCTGGGGGCTCAATGGCACTGTGAGGCTGGCCTGGCTGTCAGACTTAGACAGCACAGAGATGGACTTCTCTGTGCCCAGAACCTCAATGCTTTCCCCACTACTGATGCTCCCTTTCATATCCATATCCAGGTAGTCTAAGTTTTCCTGGGGGTCAAAACTGCTTGACTCTGTCACCTCCACTTCCTTGTACTCCTCATCTCCAAGTTCTTGCTCCATCTTGATCAACACAGTCTCCACGCTGGACTTGTAAGGACCAACGCTAATTAACACTTTAGGAATGGGGTATTCTTCCAGAGACCTGGAAGGTGGCCTGTCCTGACTGGGCTGAGAGGGTACACTCTCTTGTTTTTCCACCACCCTGTCATCGACCTCCACAAAGTCTTCAAAGAGAAAGTTTGTTATGTGCTGCTGTTTTAGAAGTGCTCTGTCAATCTGGCTGGTCAGGAGGTAGCACAGGTCTCCTCTGAACATGTGCTCAATGTGGCTGAGCTGGGCCAAGGTCTGGGTGAAATACTCAGTGTCGCAGAGCTCCTCCAAGGTCTTCAACTTCTTGTCGAAACACTTGGTGGACTTTGCTTTAATAAGTTTCGGAGTGTAAGCTGGTCTGCAGGTGTAAAGGTCTGTGTCAGCAAACTCATCAGCGTTAGAGGTAGTGGATGCTTGGTCAGTCTGGTCCTGGATGTGCTCTATCTCACCCCGACATAAATCAGCCCCCTTCACCTTCCGATGAGGGTATGAACGGATCTGCTTCAGCAGGTCTTGATGTTCAATGATAGACTTCTCCACATTGGCCAGTTCATTGGCTTTCTCAATTGCCTGAGATGAGTAAAAGCCTTTGTCGTTGGCTTTTTTCTGGATCTCTGTTTCTGTGTGCAGCACTGTCCTGGTGTAATCCAAGTCTTTCAGTTTTTTTTCAAGTTCCCCAGCAAATGCCTTCCTGTTGCCTGTCTTCAAGCAGTCAGATGCCTTGGAAAATTCAGCTGAAAGCTCCTGGAATTGCTGCATGATTTTGTGCTGGTCTGCAGAGATATAGGCCATGCAAAAGGGCCTCACAAAACCACGAGCCTCCAGGTCATACAGGGTAAGGTGGTGCACATATGCAAAGGCCCCTTCCTTGGAGTCTCCCAGCACTACCTTGGAGTCCTCCACGAAATTCAGTTTGGGGTAGGCAGAACCAGGAGGATGGCCCACGAAGGAAGCCTGGTAATCCACAGACATGATCCGCAGGGAGAAGTAATTGAGATCAAAAGTGCCAAAAACTTTGGTGTCATTTGGGATGGTCAGCAAGGGCTGGGGTCCCACCTGCTCAGAGAACTCCGAAATAAGGATGAAGTCCCTCAAGAATTTGGCCCCCGACAGTTTGGACCATGGGTTGGCTCCTTGGCTGGCAAAAGGGAAGAGCGGCACCGAGTACTCCTCAGGCAGGGCCGGCTCATTGTATGGCTCTTCCTCGTACTCTTCTTCTTTGGTGAAGGCCACCACATCAGGGGCGCTGATCATATTTCCTGATATACGGAGAGGACATTGAGAGGAAGTGGGAAAGAATGCAAGGTGAATTGACGTGACGAAGCCAAGCCTCCGGATGGGAAAGCCAAGTCCTTGCGGCCTTCTTTATACGCCCCCCCAGGAGTGCTAGGCTACCTCTCACGTACCCGAAGACTCCGCACTCGAATTCCTGCAGCCCTACAGAAGTGTAGCTACTCTGGAGCCTTCAGAAGCCTCCTGAACTCCAAAGCTCAGGCCCAGATAAGCGAGGAGGCTGGTCGCTCTTTTCCCTTCCTCTGGCGAGCACGGCCGGCGCAAGGTACCCGCAGCGAATTCACCGGCACTGCCCCAATCCACCACGACAGCAACAGCCCCCTTCCTGATCCGGTGCCTAAGCTACGGGCTGCCGCAGGGGTCAGCCAAACGTCGCCGCCCCCACGGCCCAAGGACAGAAACCGTCGCGGCACCTTGGACGCCACCACCCGGAGGCAGCTACTGCGGCGCCGCCATCTTGGTATCACATGACTCGCGACAGTCAGTATCGCGTAACCCGGAAGCACCCGCAAAGACTTCCGAGCAGGAGAGGACAAAATTGTTAAAGAGCCCCTCGGACCGAACTCTCCAGAGGCCCCTCCCATGGACGAGTTCGCGTAACCAACCACTGTCCCGAGAGAAGGGACGGTGGGACAGAGGAGGGTAACAGAGGGAGAAACAGGATTGGGTGAGAGCGGGGGGAAGCGCGGGGCAGTCTGGGAGTTGTAGTTCGCTGGCGCTGTGGGGCGTGCGCCTGGCGGAACTGGCGGGAGAAGGCGGGCGGAAGCGGGATTCTGAAGTTTGGGGTTCAACGCAGAGGCGGGGAGAAGTTGTAGTTACCGCAATTCCAAGGGCCAGCGGGCCGGCGGGGAGGTGACCGAAAGAGCGGGAGCCTCCGGGAGGGTCAAGTTCCCTTACGGTGCCCCCGGCGCGGGCCTCGCCTCTCGCTTCTCCAACATGCGCGGGCGTCGAGGGAGCGGCTGCGGGCGCGGAATCTAGAGATGCTCTTCCCCGTCGCCTGCTACGCGCTCCCGTGGCTGCGACGACGGGGGGCCCGTGCTTTGTCCCGCGCCGCCATGGAGGTGGCCTTCCGAGGCGTGCGCAAAGTCCTCTGTGTGGCGGAGAAAAACGATGCGGCCAAAGGGATCGCCGACCTGCTGTCCAATGGTCGCATGAGGCGGGTAAGAAGCGTTTCCAATCGGTCGTGCTCCTTGAGGGAAGCCCCCGGAGCGAGACCCGAAGTCGAGGTGAAAGCGATTTCTCTCATCTCTGAGGCCGAGCGGCCCCTCGCCCAGACCGTGACAGAGGCCTCCCGTCTGCCCTCCTGTACCCCAGGCTCTCTTCCTACTGATGGGAATTTTAAGTGTAGTTAGGAAGTTTCACGCATTTGCTTGAGCACCTTTGATCGTCTTTACCCGCTGCGACGTTCCTCAGTTTGTCTGATCTCCCAAACACCTGGAGACAGCGGCTATTCTGTGGGTCTAGAACGGTTCTGGAGAAGTCTGTAGTTTAACATTTCTTCCCTCGTGATTCTGAAGTTCAGTCCAGTTGGAAACTCCTAATGAAACTCCTTTAACGTGGAATGAAAGCTTTGCCAGGTCATTCCTCAGCTGCCCGAACCCCTCCCCATTCTCTGCTGCATCCCCTGCATTCCACAGTCCCTGTGACTTTACAATTTCTAGTGGCAATCTGGTGGGCCAATACTCTAAGGTTTGGGGACTAGATGAGTTCGGAGTCCTACAGATTGATTCCAAGAGACAAAAGTAAGGGATAGGAAGGTGTCCAGGACACACTGGGGGCAGAAGAGAGACGTTAAGTGTTGAGGAGCATCTCTGAAGTAGCAAAAGTAGATCCTGAAATGGTTTTCAGGAGGACATCTAAGCATGGGGACGAAGTTCCCTGTTCCTTTTTCTTTACAAATCCCTGCGTCGCTAGACCTCTGTTTCTGACTCCTGGAGCGTGGGAGTAGGAGCCAAGGCTGGGTGGGTGCTGGCTGAAAGCTTCACCTCTTTCCAGTGCTGAATGTTGTTGTGGCCAACCCCAAGGTTTGCCTGCTTCCGGGGCTCTGGGCCTCTTGAGAATGGCCATGCTCCACCTAACTTCTTTATCCTTCAGGGTTCTGCTTAAATGTCTCTTTTTTGAGGAACCTTTCCCTCCTGCCCCTCCCCCTACCACTACTAGTTCAGGGACCCTTAGTGATAGGCTGTCATGGCAGTCTATTAACCTACTTGGAAAGCATCTACCATTTACAGGTAAATAATGCAGCATGCAAATTATTTGATTTCTCTCACTGCTGCATCCGCTTGCCGTTAAAATTTTGATAAGGATGGCAATGAGTCTGTAAATCACCTTGCAGGATATTGCCATGTTTTAAGTCTTCTAATTCGTGGAATGCCTGCAGCTGTAGCCTTGTGGCATCCATCCCGTCAGATCTCAGAAGCTAAGCAGGGTCAGGCCTGGTTAGTACTTGGATAGGGGACTACCTGGGAACGCCAGGTGCTGTAGGCTTGGGAGATGGACCCAGCAACCCACTCCCAAAAATCAATCTGCCACTGAAAACCCTATGAACAGCAGAGAAGCACTAACAATAGTGTTTCGCCTGTTGTATGTAGGGTCCACTATGAGTCAGATACCCATTTGAGGGCACCTAACAACAATCCATGAATATGAATATTCCATTTATTTAAGTCTTTAACTTCTTTAAGCCACTGTATTGTAGTTTTGTTTGTGCAAATCTTTCACCACCTCCTTGGTAAAATTTATTACTATTTTCTCTTTTTTGGGAGGATGGAGTGGTGCTGGAGATTGAACCCTAGTCCTTATGTGTACTACTAGGCAAGCACTATACCAACTAAGCTACATCCCCAGCACTAAATATTTTAATTTTTTTGATGTCATTATAAATGGAATTGCTTTCTTAATTTCCTTTTCAGATTGCTCATTGCTAGTATATAGAAACACTACTGGTTTTTGTGTGTTGAACTTATATCTTGCAACTTTGCTGGATTTATTAGCACTAACAGTTCTTGTGGTTTCTTTGTTGTTGTTGTTGTTGTTCTTAGGTGCCATCAAGTCATGTCCAACTCATGACGACCCTCATAGGGTTTTCAATGGCAGATTGTTTCCGGATTGCCTTGGGAGTGGGTTGCCACATCCTTCTCCCATTTTGTGGTTCTGGGAATCGAACTCGGGACCTCAGAGACTGCAGAGCGGCCCTCTACCAACTGAGCTAAATCCCAGCCTGTGGTTTCTTTAGAACTTAGTATATATATAAGATTATGTTATCTTTCAATAGAAATAGTTTTACTTCTTCCTTTCCAGTTTAGATGTCTTTATTTCTTTTTCTTTCCTAAATATTCTGACTGGAACTTCTAGTACAGTGCTGAATAGCAGGGGCAAAAATGGGCAGCCTAGTATTGTTCCAGATCTTAAAGGGAAAGCTTTTAGACTTTGGTCAATTGAGTATGTTAGCTGTGTGCTTGTAGTAAATGCTCCTTATTGTTAAAGTTCCTTTCTATTCCTAGTTTGTTTAGTGGTTGTTTTTCTTGTTTGTTTGTTGTTTTTTGTTTTTTAATAAGGAAAGTGTGTTGAACTCTGGTTGATGTTTTTTCTGCATCAGTTGAAATAGCCAGGTGGGTGTTTAGGTGGTGAGAATAATACTGACATTTGTGCTTTATAAAGTCACTCTGGCAACCAAGGATTTGAAAAGTGAAAGGCAGGAGATTCGGAGACAGCTTTTAGAGTTCTCCATGTGAGAGATCAGGGCTCTAAACTCTGGGTAGGTCTGGACAGGAACAAAGGGCTAGAGAGGAAGGGAATCATGAGAGTAACTAGACTTTTAAAGGTAAAAGTTCACTGTCCTTTTGCAAATGTTGATCCTTCCTCCAGAATAATTTTTTCTTTTCATTCTAGTGAACTCTTTATCTTTTAGAAGTCAGCCTAAAAGTGGCCTTTTGTGGAGTCTTTCCCAGGTGTCTTTCCCACTCATTCCCTTGTTTCCAGATGCCTCTTCATCTCTCTTCATCTTATCTGTCGTTAAGGCTCTAGTTATCTAGCTTGATTGTCCATCTGTCCTATAGTATGTCACCTCTCTGAGGACTGTGGCCAGGTCCTATTTATTTATTCCTGAAACAGCCTGCTCCATAGAAATATGGTTAATGTGCATTGAATGATGCATCTTTGCCTTTAAGGGCTTTAAATTCTGATAGAGGGATTAAGGTTTACACACAAGGCCAGGCGCGGTGGCGCACGCCTGTAATCCCGGCAGCTGGGGAGGTGGAGGCAGGAAGATTGCAAGTTCAAGACCAGAGGTGGTTGTTGTAGTTAGGTGCCAGAGGTAGTCTGTGCAATTTACCAAGACCCTGTCTCAAAAGAGTAAAAAAAATGGGCTGAGTGTGCAGCTCAGTGGTCCAGCACTTGCAAAGCATGCAAGTGCAAGGCCCTGGGTTCAACCCCCAGAACGACCAAAAACAAAACAACAACAACAACAACAACAAAACCCCACAAATCAGAATGAAGTAATGCTCATTGCAGCTTCATAACTGCAAAAAAATTATAGCTGGGGGTGGTGGCACATGACTGTCATCTCAGTGGCTCAAGGCAGAGGCAGGAGGATGGCAAGTTCTGGACCACAGGCAGCCTGCGTAAATAAGCAAAATAAAAATTGTCAACATAAAAATTAAAAAGGAGCTGGGGGTAAGGCTCAGTGGTAGAGCATTTGCAAAAGTATACATGAGGCCCTAGGTTCAAACCCCAGTACCATAAAAATGTGTGTGTGTGTGTGTGTGTGTGTGTGTGTGTGTAAATAACAAGTATCTACTGATGGAATCATACAAAAGATTCTTTTTTACAATAGTTTATACTTGATACTTATTGGAAAAAGTCTTTATAAATATATCGAAAGAGTACTGAAAGAGATTCACCAAAAGATGGCATCTTTTTTCTTTCTTTTTGACAGTAGTATATATATATGTATTGCAAACAGTTCAAAGAATACAGACCTATATCAAACCATCTCTACTCCCATTCATCTGTCTCCACATAGTGACCACAATTAAAAACATAAAGATCTTTGAGGACTTTATGCATATGTAATTCTGTGGCCCAGTCAGAACTAAAATCCAGTCAACAAAGCATTCTTTAGCTATAATTATGGAAGAACAAGACCGTCTCCTAGTAGGGCCTACCTTCCCCTCCACAGCCATTCAAAGCAATCATGCCTGGGAGTTATATGTAATTATTATATTCAGAAGGAGAAATCTGATGTGGATTCAGTAGCAACAATTCTAATGGTAACACTTAGAGGTAATAGGATTTGAATTTTTATTTTAAATTGATAGCACTGCAAAAGAGATCGCAAAGCTCCTTTTTTTTTTTTCGGTCTGTCTACCAGGTATTTTCATTCTCTAGGCCCCCAAATTACTATAATTTGGGAGCAACCCATTCCCTTGAGTACCTGACCCAAGAGGTAGAATTGAATATAATTATACACTTTCTTCAATAGCTGGGAACTAGTATAATTGTACACTTTCCTCAACAGCGAGTTTGAAGTGTCAGGAAAGACATTTTACTATGTTATTTTTGTTAGTTGCTAAAGATCAGACTCAGGGCCTTGTAGTAGAAACGTTTTCAATATTGAGACTATTAGTAGAACAGGCTGTCTTGGAGGCCTGGACCTGGGGTTACAGATATGCCCTTAAGGCAAGTCATCTACCCAGAGAGGGTTAGCCCAGTGGGTTCTGCACTGTGTTCCCATGAGATACACAAGACCATGGATGTGTACCTCAGAAGCCACTTGGGGCTGAACTGAGGAGAGGCTGTTAGACTACAGCCTAGTTGCAGCCAGATTACCTCTGTCTTGTTATATATCAGGGTTCATATCAGAGTTTGGGGAAGGCTGCAGTTCTTTTTTTAAAAGAAGTTAGAAACCCTTAGGATGATTTTCTGTTTTCTGTTACTAAAGGGGCTTAGTAGCAATTGGAATTTGCAAAGGGGATTTTCTTTTTTTGGTGACATTAGACCAACTGAATCTTAATTATCAGGTACTGAGGTAATTTCTCTCTTAAAAATTGCCATAATGCCCAGCGTGGTAGCACGCACCTGTAATCCCAGCAACTCCGGAGGTGGAGACAGGAAGACCACAAGTTTGAGACCAGAAGCAATCTACATAACTTAGCAAGACCCTGTCTCAAAAACTTTGAAAAAAAGGTGGGGGCTAGGGGTGCAGTTCAGTGGTCCAGCACTTGCAGAGCATGCAAGCATGAGGCCCTGGGTTCAACCCCCAGTACTGCCAAAAAAAAAAAAAAAAATTTGCCATCATGTTGCACACAGACCATTTCCTTAAGCATTTCCTAGGCCCCAGGTGGCTTTTCTGTAGTCTTCTGTTCAGTTTTGGTGTGAAACTCCCAGGCGTGGCTGATTTGAATGGCTGCAGAGAGGAAAGAGGGCTCTACTCAAAGAGGGTTATCAACTGGATTTCAGTCCTGACTACTTTGTAGTATCACTGGTTTTCAGAGCTAGAGGGAACCTCAGAAGTGACTTTATTTAAAACAAATTGAGACTCTAAAAGGTGAATGACTTGTCTGTAGTCACCATTTTATTGGTGCAGTATGACCTTGAAATAGCAAAGGTGTGGGGATAGGAAGGACCAAATCATCAGAGACTACTATTAGTTCATCGTGTGACCTTTGACAAGTCTGTTCCCATCTATAAAAAGATGTTGTATTAGCTGATCTAAAGTTTACCTTCCAGCATAAAATTTCCTTGGGTTTTATCTAATATATGCTTGGTAACTGTGTTTTGAGGGGCCACTTAATAAGTAGTCTTAGGAATTTAGCCTAGTTTTTTTGTTTTGTTTTTTGTTTTGTTTTCCCCTTTATTGGTAAATGTTGGTGGGGTACAGAGTAATACAGACTTTGCTTTTTCCATTATGCAACTATTATATCACTTTTGGTTACACTTTTATCAATTTACGAGGTTTATGGAACCTTTTGACAAATATAAAGTAAAACTCATATGCGTATTTGGGTTATGTTTCCCTACTTTTCCCATGTTGGTGCTGGGTTTTAGCTCACTTGGAAAAGTGTCACCCTGCAGTCTCTGAGGTCCCAAGTTTGATCCTGGCACCTGTAATGGGAGAAGGATGTGGTAATCTACTCCTGAAGCAATCCCAAAACAGTCAACCATCGAAAACCCCATAAGGGTTACTATGAGTCAGACACAACTTACAACACCTAACAACAATTTTTCCCATGTACTCATGAAGTTGCGTCGTTTTCACTGAGGTTATCCTCTCCCCTTTATCCCTCTACATTTTTCTCCTCCCCATCACACCTTCCACAATCTTCACTTCCCCTTCTAGTAGCCTAGTTTTTAATCTATGGGGAATCAAACTGGAGACCTCAGACTGTAGAGCGCCACCTTACCAACTGAGCTAAATCCTAGAAATGCTTTTTTAATATTCAACCTAATCTGAGTTTCCTTGATCTTCATGTTGACTAGTTATCTATTTTTTAACGTGATTTATACTTTTTACTTACTTTTGCTTTACAGAGAGAAGGCCTTTCTAAATTCAACAAGATCTATGAGTTTGATTATCATCTATATGGCCAGGTAGGTGTTACAGTGTTTCAATCATAAAGTTGAAAGTGTGCTTTCAGATCACTGAGCTGTTTTGGTATACATTCCATGGGCTTTCAGCTATAGCTAAAAAAAAGCAGCTGTTTACTATATAAATCCTCCCTAAATTGCTTGTGCTTTAGAGTTAATCAAGAAGAATTAGGGGGCCGGGTGTGGTGGCACACGCCTGTAATCCCAGCGGCTCGGGAGGCGGAGGCAGGAGGATCGCAAATTCGAGACCAGAGGCAGTCTGCATAATTTAGCGAGACCCTGTCTCAAAAAAAGTAAAAAAAAAAAAAATGGGCTGAGGTGCAGCTCAGTGGTCCAGCACTTGCAGAGCATGCAAACTCAAGGCCCTGGGTTCAACACCCAGTACCGCAAAAAAAAAAAAAAAAGAAGAAGAAGAATTAGTCAATCTAGCCGTAAGTAAATATGTCACTTTTTTTTTTTTTTTTTTTTTTTTTGCGGTGCTGGGGGTTGAATCCAGGGCCTCGCACCTGCATGCTTTGCAAGTGCTGGACCACTGAGCTGCGCCCCCAGCCCATTTTTTTTACTTTTTGAGACAGGGTCTTGCTAAGTTATGCAGACTGCCCCTGGTCTCTAACTTGCCATCCTCCGGCGTCCGCCTCCTGAGCTGCTGGGATTACAGGCGTGTGCCACCACGCCCGGCATATGTCACTATTTTAAGAATAACTTTTTACTATCTAAAGGTCTCTGGCTACAGATGGTAATTTATTTTTATTGGTTTGCTTTTTCATACTGGAATTGAACCCAGGGCCTCGCATGAGTTAGGCAAGTACTCTTGTCACTAAGCCACACTCCTAGCCCCTTTTATATTTTAATTTTTTTATTTTTGAGAGAGGGTCTTGATAAGTTGCATAGGCTGCCTCTGGCCTCAGACCTGCTGTCCTTCTGTTCTCAGCCTCCCAAGTAGCTGAGATTACAGGCCTATTCCATGGCACCCTGCTTATATGGTAATTTTATAGTTTGGAGGAAATCTGTTCAATAGAATATGGTCTCATCTCATCTGTTTAACAAGAAAGAAGCTAATATAGAGTAATTTGAAGACCCCCCACCCACACATACTCCCACCCCTTTATGGAGATGGAACCCAGAGCCTCTAGTCAAGGGCTCTAACCTGAGCTATACCCTGCAACCCTAAGGAAATTTTAAATGATAGAAAAGGCATCATGGGCCAGGTATGGTGGCAGATGGTTGTAATCCCAGCACTCAGGAGGCAGAGGCAGGAGGATCCAGACTTCAAAGCCAGCCTGGGCTACATAGCAAGAACCTATCTCAAGAAAAATAAGTTAATATATATGAATTCAATAGAAATTACCTGGAAAAAAAAATAAGCAAAAGGCATCATGATACTAGAATGGTACTTATATTACTGTGGCTTTCATTTTTAAGAGTTATATTTATGTTTGTTTCTTCCCAGTGAACTGTTTCTTTTTTGTTTCTTCTTTCCTAAAAGTTCTTCCCTTTCATTTGAATAATTTGGCAAATATAACTGCAAAAATACTAACTTGAATCTTGTTATTATTCAGAATGTTGCCATGATAATGACTTCGGTTTCTGGACATTTGCTGGCTCATGATTTCCAGATGAAGTTTCGAAAATGGTCAGTACAACTCAAAAGGGAAGGTTTTTGTCAGGCACGGTGTAATCCCAGCGGCTTGGGAGGTGGAGGCAAGAGCATCGCAAGTTCAAAACCAGAGGCAGTCTGCATAACTTAGCGAGACCCTGTCTCAAAAAGTAAAAAAAATGGGCTGGGGGTGCAGCTCAGTGGTCCAGCCCTTGCAAAGCATGCAGGCGCAAGGTGCTGGGTTCAACCCCCAGTACCGCAAAAAAAAAAAAAAAAGAGAGAGAAAGAAAAAAAAAGGGAAGGGTTTTCTGATTATTACAGTAAATTGTGAAAAGTTATTACAGGATTTTTGAGACATGTTAATGTTAATGTGTAATTTATAATACTAAGATAGCCTAGGATTATCTGATTCGTTGTCAATTTTTATCATACCTTTAAACACCTTCTTTTAGATGTTCCCCACAGAGACTTTTTTCATGCAGTCATTGGATTACAATTATCTTACTGTAGATGTGCATGAAAAGGTTTCAGACTGTCTTCTTAGCAGCTCCTATTAATCTTGGTAGAGTGGACAGGGAAAAGCTTGCAGTCCTCCTGCCTCACCTCCCAAGTGCTGAGTTTATAGGTGTGTGCCACCATAACCAACTTCCTCCCCACTTTCTTTTGTTTGTTTCTTTCTTCCTTCCTGTCTTCCTTTTCTTTTCTTTTCTTTTCTCTCTCTCCCTTTCTTTCTTTCTTTTCTCTCTTATGTGGTGTCTTGTTGTCTTGTTATATTGCCCAGGTTTGCCTGGAATTCCTGGACTCAAATGTTCCTCCCACCTTAGCCTCCCAAGTAGTTGATACTACAGCTGTACAACTCTGTGCATGGCTTGTCTGGACTGTGTTCTGTTGGGAGGTCCACACACAATCAAGGCATTCTTATTAGCATGTAGGGCTCTGCATCAAGTGCTAAGGTAAGGTTCTTTGTGTTTTTCTTTTCTAGGCAGAGCTGCAACCCTCTTGTCCTCTTTGAAGCAGAAATTGAGAAGTACTGTCCAGAGAATTTTGTAGATATCAAGGTAGGGTCTTTAAGCTGTTGAACTGAATGATATCTGTGCTTTTAATGCATTAGAATTTTGACATAAAGTTTTCCACCAAACTTGGTATCATGAGTAAAAAAGTTATTCCCACTCATTGTATAAGTGAGGCTTTTTAAACTAAGTGCCCAAGGGACCAAAGCCTTTTTTATGAATAGTAATTAAGTAAATCCTAGGAATAAGTATTGTTAAGTTATTAATTATCAGTGGTGCACGCCTGTAATCCCAGAGGCTGGGGAGGCAAAGGCAGGAGGATCGCAAGTTTGAGACCAGAGGTAGTCTGCTAATTTAGCAAGACCCTGTCTCAAAAAAGTGAAAAAAAATGGGCTGGGTGTGCCCCTCAGTGGTCCAGCACTTGCAAAAAGCATGCAAGTGCGAGGCCCTGGGTTCAACCCTCAGTACCGCAAAAAAATAATAATACTAAATAAATAAAAAGTTATTAATTATAACCCCCGTATCATTCCTAGGTAGACTAAAGAAGCTGCAAAATGTAACTGGTTGTTTGACTGTAAATTGTCAGTTCACGGCACCTATTAATTAATTGCTGAGTGGGAAACTTGTTTGGGATGAAACTCGGTGAAGTTAATTTTTTTTTAATAAGCTTGTAATCAGTGCCATTGAAAATAGACATGTGTTTTAGAGCTGGGTTGTGGCTTTCATCATGTTGGTGAAATTATATTTAACTTTCAGTCTTTTAGAAGATCACTTATGGGTCTGGAGGATTATGTTTGTGACTACACCATCATAAGTATTGGTATGAGCAGTCCCTTTTGATCCTTTTTCCTTCACAAAGATGGAATACTCCAAAAACAACTAGTCTTCAGTCACATCTCTTTAGTGTAGAAGCATCAATTAATTGCCCTGGTTTCTACGGTCACTGCTCTTTTCTTTTGTTAACCTCAGAAAACTCTGGAACGAGAGACACAGCAGTGCCAGGCCCTAGTGATCTGGACTGACTGTGACCGAGAAGGTGAAAACATCGGGTTTGAGATTATCCATGTATGCAAAGCTGGTAAGTCAGCTGCTGGTTAGCTCCTCTGTTTAAGGACCCATAAACAGAGCATTCACCTTTGTGTTTATACAGGTGGGCTATGGCCAGGTTCCTCCTCATATACTCTTCCTTCTCTAATCAATCTTCAAGTCACACCCCCTGTGTGTTCTAGAGTAAGTCACTTAAACTCTCCAGAACTTCAGCTTCCTTATCTGTAATGTTGGGCTAATCTGACATGCTTCTTAATGCTGCTGTGAGGACTAAATTAATCAGCAAGCAGTGTATTTCTGTGTTTTAAAGTTATACATTGAAGGTGGGTGCAGTGGCACATGCCTATGGATCCCAGCACTCAGGAGGCTAAAGTAGGGGGATTGTGAGCTCAAGCCCAGCCTGGGCTACATACTGAGATCATGTCTCAAAAAAAAGTTATATAGCCAGGCATGTGCCTATAATCTCAGTGACTTGGGAGTCTGAGGCAGGAGGATCATGAGTTCAAGACCAGAGGCAGCCTGCATAACTTAGCAAGACCCTGACTCAAAATTTAAAAATGGGGGCCAGATGCTGTAGCACACGCCTATAATCCCAGCGGTTTAGGAGGCAAAGGCAGGAGGATTGCAAGTTTAAGACCAGAGGTAGTCTGCATAACTTAGTGAGACCCTGTCTCAAAAAGTATTTAAAAAAAAAAAAAAAGGAGGGCTGGGGGTGCCGCTCAGTGGTCCAGCACTTGCAACACATGCAAGCACGAGACCTGGGTTCAACCCCCAGTACCGCAAAAAAAAAAAAAAAAAAAGTGGGCTGAGGGTATAGCCTGGTGGTAGAGCAGTTGCAAAGTATGTGTGAAGCCCTGAGGTTAGCCTCCAAGTACTGCCAAAAAAAAAAAAAATTACATGTTGAATGTATGTATTGAAGAATGTAAACTGGACACCATGGCACAAACCTGTAATCCCAGCAACTTGGAAGGCAGAGACTGGATGATTGCAAATATAAGGTCAGAGGCAGAGTACATACCTTAATAAGTCCCTTTCTCAAGATAAAAAGTGAAAAGGGGGCTGGGGATGAAGCTCGGTGGTATAGCACTTGTAATTTAGGTGCAAGACCCTGGGTTCAGCCCCCTAATAACACGCACAAAAAAAGGATACATATATACCATAAACAAAGTACAAAGAAGCTGTAAAATGTTCTGGGGTTGTTTTTTTTTTTTCCTCATATTCTCTGTATAGTGCCTGACTATTAATAAATAATTTTTTGAGCTGGAAGTGTGGTTGGCTTAGTGATAGACCACTTGCCTAGTATGCCTGAAGTCCTGGGTTTCCTCCCCAAGTCTTCTCTGCCATATGTGGGTTGTGTGTATCAATAAATATATGTATATGTCAAAGTGAATTTGAATGACTCTTACTCTGACAGGGTTAGTGGGTCCCCATAATTTACAGGAAGTGGTAAATAGACCATTCTCTGGCTCTAAGGGTGGGGTTATTTTTTTCCCTAAGTGATTTTGTGTTGGAAGCTGCAATGGCTTCTGAGAATTTACAAAAGTTGCTCTTTTCCCTGATGACCTGAGAGAGCAAGCAAAGTCTCAGAAGGCTCACCTAGAGAATTTTTTTGTTGTTAGGTGCCATCGAGTCATGTCCAACTCATAGCAACCCTCATAGAGATTTTAATGGCTGTTTCGGGATTGCCTTGGGAGTGGATTGCCACATCCTTCTCCAATTTTTGCAGTCCTGGGAATTGAACTCACAACCTCAGAGCCTTCAAAGCAGCACTCTGCCAACTGAGCTAAATCCCAGCTGTAGCCCTGTAGCATCCAATTCTGTCAGATCTCAGAAGCTAAGCAGGGTTGGGCCTGGTTAGCACTTGAATGGGAGACCACATGGGAACACCAGGTGCTGTAGGCTTAGGAGAAGGACCTGGCAACCCACTCCCAAAAATCAATCTGCTATTGAAAAAAACCCCTATGTGTAACAGAGAAGCACTGACCATAGTGTTTCGCCTCTTGTATGTAAGTTCGCAATGAGTCGGATAATGACTCAATGGTACCTAACAACAACAGAGAATTTTAGTTAACAGCTAAAATTGACTCCACTATTATTTCTGACAACACTCAGGTTATAGATTATAGTGATTCTTTCCTCTTTGACATTATATACTGTTTATTAAAACGGATAGGTGAAGTGGACACCTCACAGGTTCTTGAATTGACTTGGCTTTATGTCAGGGTGGTTTAGGAAGACCCATCCCTTTGTGCTGGAGCTCAACATGATTGACTTTGACCTCATTGCTCCCTGTCATTCTGCAGTGAAGCCCAGTCTACAGGTGTTGAGAGCCCGTTTCTCAGAGATCACACTCCGTGCCGTGAGGTCAGCCTGTGAAAACCTGACCACACCTGATCAGAGAGTGAGTGATGCTGTGGATGTAAGGCAGGAGCTGGACCTAAGGATTGGTGAGGAGCCAGATGGGCCCTCGATGGCCCTTGAGGCACATTGGTTTTGGGTCATAGAACCAAAAATAACCTCATCATCCATCACTTTGTCCTTCCTTCCTTTCCTCCTCACTCTCTAGGAGCTGCCTTCACTAGGTTCCAGACCCTGCGACTTCAGAAAATTTTTCCTGAGGTGCTGGCAGAGCAACTTATCAGCTATGGCAGCTGCCAGTTCCCAACTTTGGGGTTCGTGGTGGAGAGGTTCAAAGCCATTCAGGCCTTTGTGCCAGAAATCTTCCACAGAATTAAAGGTAAGACCATGGGGGTTGTTTATGGGATGGGACCTACAGGCCCCGGGATAACAAAGAGGATCATGGAGCATTAATAAAACTAGTTAAATGCATGATTCTTTTTTCAGCCTTGCCACTCTTCTCACTGCCTCATTGCAATATTCAGAATCCGCTTAAGTTTCCTTCGTTACCCAGAATTCTCCCTATTTCACATTCCTTCGATTTTCACTGTAATGTACCTTTCCTGTCTGTTATATGGTAGCTTCTCTAAGATAGCCTGTTTCTCTCTCCAACATAGTAACTCATGAGCACAATGATGGTACTGTGGAATTCAACTGGAAAAGGCATCGCCTCTTTAACCACACAGCTTGTCTTGTCCTCTATCAGTTGTGTATGGAGGTAAGAAGTCCTTCGAAAGCTTAGTTGTCTAGGAAACATTCTACACACCTCCCTGGCCACACTCTCCCTATTTGTAGAAGTGATCTTGTCCCATTCTCCCACTGAACCGTATTGGCTTTATGTTTGCCTCTCAGGGCATCAGTTTTTGGAGACCACCAAGACTAGAACCCCATGGAAACAGCACTAAAAATATGCAAGGGAAGGATCTATACAACTTTTAGATAAAGTCAGAAATTTTGAGAAATGCATAGCTGAAATCCCACCCTGAGGCATATATCATCACCAGAGATTAGGAAGGGTCAGCTAGGCCCTTCTGCATTGTGTACTCTTAGAGCTGAGAGGGCGTTTAGACAGCATCTTGTCTAGCCTTTTTCCACTGGCCGCGTGAGGGTATCTAAAGAGATGAAAGTCACAAATGAGCAAGGTAATTTTACAAAGTGATAATATGGCAGGACAAGAATGTAACAGGTTAAAAGAATAGAGGGTGACCTAGGGGCAGAGTAGGGACTTCTCTAGATGATGTGATCTTGTAAAACCTCTCTGAGGTGTGACATATGAGCAGGTAAAGTATGTGCCATAGAGAGAGCAGCACATGCACAGCCCATGTTGGGCTCAGGCCACAGGCTGGTCAGGGGCACAGTTGGGACTGCCTTCATGCTCCTGATCCTCAGACAGGTAGCCCACTGGATGATGCCACACTTGGTTCCATGTTTGTTTAATCCTACTAATCCCATGAGAAGAATGATACTATCCCTATTTTGTAGAGGAGGAGGCTAGAGAAAGTGAAGTAACTTAATCACACAAACACTCGAGCCAGTGAGCAGTAGAGTATTGGCCACTCGGTTGGATCCCAGTGTGTCTGTGCTCCTTCTGAAGACCCCACCATCTTCCAAGAGACATTCCACCTGTTCATCACTCCTCCCTTCCTCCCTGAACCACCTGCAGTCTCTGGGACACCACCCTTTCTGTCTAACTGTTAAATCAAAAAATGTGCCCATTGCTTCTTCACTAGGCTGGCGGTGTGGAAATATATAGCAAGTGGTACACTTTGAGCTCTTAGGAAGGAGCACTGGTCCCCCGGCTACTGGAAAGGAAAAATTTTGATTTTAATATATAGGCAACCTCTTTAACAAATCACTTAAGCTGAGTTCCTTCTTCATTTACAATCTCTTAAAAGTGTGGGAGTGGTTTTAAGATTAAAGTTTTCCATTTTATATTGTGTAATTTTTCTATTTCCAACTCTATATTAGTCCTGATATTTTCCTTTTTTCTTTCCTTATTTATTTATTTATTCATTTATTTTGTGGTGCTAGGAATGGAACCCAGGGCTTCATGCATGCTAAGCAAGCACTCTACCACTGAACTATACCGTAGCCCTATTATCCTGAAATTTTTTTAAAAGTACCACAGAGAACTGGGGATGTAGCTTAGTGGTGGAGCACCTGCCTAGCAAGCGTAAGGCCCTGGGTTCCATCACAAGTATCACAAAAATAAAAAGATGCCACAGTGCACCTGTAGGTAAGAAACTAGACTTGGGAAGCTCATAGACTGTGGTGTTCCCTTGGCTCTGGAGTAAAAACATAAAGCTTATGAAACCCATCTTCAAAGTCTTAGTTTGGGTGGAAAGGGGGGGGAAGTGTCCACCATAATGTCCGCTATGAGTAACATTACTTGGGGCACTCTCCTGGACTGTAGTAGGTAGGCTTGAGGTGACACACCCCAGATTAACATGAGCTCTGCTTTCCTGGCTTTCTAGGACCCTGTCGCAACTGTGGTAGAAGTCAGATCTAAACCAAAGAGCAAGTGGAGACCTCAAGCTTTGGACACTGTGGTACGTTCCAGCCACTGAGGGAAAGTTACTTCCTGTTGTTGGGGCCGGAGTTCTACCACATGGGCTGTGGCTCAGTAGAAGAAAGATCACCCATCACAAGGCCACATAGCAAAGCACTCAAAAAACCTGGGCCTGCTTGCTTTCCCTTTTTTTTTTTTTTTTTTTTTTTGTGGTACTGGGGGTTGAACCCAGGGCCTTGCACTTGCATGCTCTGCAAGTGCTGGACCACTGAGCTGCACCCCCAGACCTTTTTCTTTTTTTTTTTTTTAACTTTTTTGAGACAAGGTCTCACTAAATTACTGAGACTGCCTCTGGTCTCAAAGTTGGGATCCTCCTGCCTCCACCTCCCAAGCCATTGGGATTACAGGTGTGCGCCACCGTGCCCAGCCCTGCTTGCTTTTTTAATGCTTTTTGTTTAGTTAGCAGATGCAATATGACTACATTTTGTGAAGTTTGAGAACCAAAAAGAAGAATACAAATGACCTATAATCTTGCCATCCTTACATAATCACTGACATAATTTTGGTGTCTTCTTTTCCTATTTTTATTACAATTGAAGTCCAGGAGAAAGACATGGCAATCCACTCCTGAAGCAATCCCGAAACAATCACCATTGAAAACCCTATGAGGGTCACTATGAGTCAGACACCATTCGATGGCGCCTAACAAAAACATAATTGAAGTAGCTTTTTTTCGCCCCACAAGCATTTGCTAAGTGCCCTACCACCGAGCTATACTTGCAGCCTGATATATGTGTTTTATTTTTCACTGGTTAAATATACTTTGGCATATAGTCAACAGGAAAGAACAGCTGTTTATCCGCTAGGAGGCCTCAAAGGATACTTTTCCTCATCCGGAGATTTGCGGTGTATTCCCAAAGTGTGGTTCTCAGACTGCCTGCGTTAGCATCAGTGTGTTAGGCTACTTGTTAAAAATGCAGATTTCAGCCTCTCTTCTGATCCTACTCCGTCATGCTCCCCAATGGTCAGGCTGTGAAGCTGCTGGCTCCCTAGATGAGTCTTTCAGCTGCATGTCAGTGTTTGAGAAGTACTGGTTAGGATCTGCCTTGCAGGCCTAGAAATCTTCTTAGACACAGTCTTTCTCTTGGCATGGTGGCAGCAGCTGGAGTGACAGTCCAGACCTGCCTGAAGATGAATGAGGTAGTTGTGTTGTATTCTGATACATTGTACCTTAAAATGTACCTATTGACCCTCTTAACAGGAGTTGGAGAAGCTGGCTTCTCGCAAATTGAGAATAAATGCTAAAGAAACCATGAGGATTGCTGAAAGGCTCTACACTCAAGGGTAAATATTCTGGATTTGGTAGTAGAATTTAATGTATCTTTATCAGGATTGTAAAATATTTTAGAAATAGAGCTTATTGGGAAGAACAGACTATCTAGGTAACACCCCAGCTCTGACAGAAAAGGCATTTAAAGATAAGAGCCCACAGAGTAAATTGAAATCCAGCTACATACACACACACACACACACACACACAAACACACACACACACACAGTGCTGGGAATTGAATCAAGGGCCTTGTGCGTTCTAGGTAAGCAATCAGCCATCAAACTACATCCCCATCCTCAAATCCTATTCTTGACCCCTCAGCAACTCTTCCTGGCTCTCACAAGTGGCAGGCCACATAAGGCACCTTTAAGAGTTGTTTGTCTTTGAGATTCATCCCTAACTCAAGGTCATGAGCACTCTAGCACTGAGGTTCCCTTACTATTTGTCCAACATACCACTATTTGAAAATTCAAAATGTGAATTGTCCAAATTAGGATGTGTTGTAAATGTAAAATATACACTGGATCTTGAAGACATATGAAAATAAGATATAAACCATCTCAATCGTTTTTCCTCTTTTTTTTTTTTTTTTTTTTTTTTAAGCAGTGCTAGGGATTAAATCTGCCAGACTGTCTCTTTAGAGATACCAGTGAATGCCCCCCACCACAGTGCTGCTGCAGAGTTCTGGACCTTTATCAGTTATTGTGCTGCCCTTTCCTGTCTCCTTTGAGTCCTAAAAGTGTCCTAGCAGGAGGGCCTGCCGCTTTTCACCCCTATCCCAGACTTTATCTCAGCCTGAGTCACCAAGGTGGTTTTCAGTGGAGTTAGCTGTATCAGATTGGTACCTACAGGTGTCCCTGGGGATTTCAGTTTATATGGACCAATGAAAGAGCCTAGTGATTTCTTTTTTGTTTTCTTTTAGGTACATCAGCTATCCCCGAACAGAAACAAACATTTTTCCCAAAGACTTAAATCTGGTGGCATTGGTGGAACAGCAGACCCCAGATCCACACTGGGGGGCCTTTGCCCAGAGCATTCTAGAGAGAGGTGGCCCCAACCCACGCAATGGGAACAAGTCTGACCAAGCTCACCCTCCCATTCACCCCACCAAATATACCAGCAACTTGCAGGTTGGTTTCTCTGAGTGTGAGGCCTTCTGGAACCCAGAAGCAGGTGCCAGGGGATCAGTAGTAGGATTTGAATTTGTTCTACACGCTCTGATTTTAAAAAATAAATGATACTGAAATATCTCTTCTGTTTCAAAAAAAGAGAAGTCAAGCCGGGCACAGTGGCTGACGCCTGTAATGCCAGCAGTTTGGGAGGCGGAGGCTGGAGGATTCAAGTTCGAGACCAGAGGCAGTCTGGGTAATTTAGCGAGACCCTGTCTCAAAAAAGTTAAAAAATGGACTGGAGGCAGCAGCTCAGTGGCCCAGCACTTGCAAAGCATGCAAGCATGAAGCCCTGGGTTCAACCTCTAGTACCACAAAAAGAGAGGGAGAGAGAGCGAGAGAGAGAGAGAGAGAGGGAAGTCAATATTAGAATTCTATTTCACAGTCTTGTGCCTGGCTTTCATGAAAGATCCCCATGGTGGGCACCACTTGGTTATTCTGGTGCGGCTTCCCTTGTCCTTCACACAGGGACAAGACAGCTCACCTTCCCCTTCCCCTTGCACAGCCTCCACACCCTCAGTGAGCCTCATGGACTTCCTGGTCCTTTGCTACCTAGAAAAAACCTAGCCATTCCCCAAGATTGTGTCAGTTTCCACAGCTTTCTGGAACATTCCTCCCCACCCTGCAGTTACCACAGCACTCGCATACAGCTTAGTCCAAGTGTCTTAGTGCTTCAGCTATTCCCTCAGCTGGAAAGTCAGTGCTGCCAGAACAGCAGCTGGTCAGGATTGTCTAACACCTGCAGCTAAGTACCCTTTGGTCTTCTTTTAATAACACATAACACATTCTTCCTGATTTAAAAAGTACATGTTTATTTTAGACAGCTTAGAAAATCCAAAAGATCATAAGGAAGAAAAAACTTGCCTGTAACCCCACCCCCTACTGAGAACCACTATTTTTTGTTGTTATTTGTTTTTTTGAGACAAGGTGTCACTGTGTAGCCCAGGCTGACCTCAAACTTGAGATCTTCCTTGTGTTAGCCTCTTGAATGCTAGGATTATAGCATGTACCACCATGCCTGGCCAAACCACATTTTTTTCAACACATGTATATAATCTTTTAATAAAATTATAACCTCAGCTACATATGCTGGCACACATCTATAATCCCAGCACTTGGGAGGGTGAGGCAGGAGGATTCAGAATTTCAGGCTAGCCAGGGATTCATAACATGTTTGAGGCCAGCCTGGGCTACTTAGTAAGACTCTGTCTTTTAAAAAAAAGAAAAGAGAATGTGTGTGTGTGTGTGTGTGTCTGTGTGTCTGTGTGACCTCAAATAGCTTTGTAAAAACATTTTTTTTTTTTTACTTTTTGAGACAGGGTCTCACTAAGTTACACAGACTGCCTCTGGTCTCAAACTTTTGATCCTCCAGCCTCCGCCTCCCAAGCCGCTGGGATTACAGGCGTGCGCCACTGTGCCCGGCATAAAAACAATTTTTAACACTGTATCATGAGCAGTTCCCCATATCCCATATGCTGCAGTATTTAATAGTATGATATATCATGATTGTGTCAATGGACTAAAATTTATTTTGCCAAATCTGTTTTCATATTTGTAAGATTGTTTCCAACCTTTTAATAATATGGTATACTACAGTTAACATTTATACACATAAGTGTGTGTGTGAATCTCCAATTATTTCCTTTGAATGAATTCTTAGAAGAGGGGTTATTGGCTCATGAGCTTTTGCTAGGCTGAGCCTTACTAAATCCTTGCTTACGTAATTGATGGAAAAATCATACTAACAAATCACTGCTTGCCTGTATGTGTATGTAAGTGGCCTAAGGCTGTCAGGGGTGGTGTTACTCTTGAGTCTCCTATTTGGGGAGGCTCTGGCTAATTTCCTATGCTTTCATCTGTTTTTTGTTTAGATTTGGTTCATATCAAAGCTCCTCTTCCCAAACAAAAGGGGACAATGTCTCCCTTGTTTATCGTCACCTGATTAGAGTTGTGGGGTGTATCAGCTGAGCACTATCTGCTCCCTAAGGACCTGCCTGCACTCACATTGGTGCAGGGCCTGACAGGCCATGTTGCTCATACTGTGCAGAACTTCAGGCTGCCAGTGGTATAAACCTGGTTGAAACTCCAGTGGCGCTGCTGTCCTTGAAATGTGCTGCTCTGGAAGACGTTTCAAATTTCCTTTTCTTCAGGGAGATGAACGGCGGCTGTATGAGTTCATTGTTCGCCATTTCCTGGCTTGCTGCTCCCAGGATGCTCAGGGGCAGGAGACCACCGTGGAAATTGACATTGCACAGGAACGCTTTGTGGCCCATGGCCTCATAATTCTGGCCCGAAACTACCTGGACGTGTATCCATATGATCACTGGAGTGACAAGGTGATGAGGAGGTGGGCTCCAGGAAGAGAGGGGGACAGTCGTGCTCCAGCCCTGTGCTGGCTGAGACAGAGCAGGACTGGACTGAGTGTGATAACAAATGACCTAACCTCGCCTGCTGCTCCCATAGCTCCTCCCTGTCTATGAGCAAGGCTCCCGCTTTCAGCCCAGCACGGTGGAGATGGTGGATGGGGAGACCAGCCCGCCCCAGCTGCTCACCGAAGCCGACCTCATCGCCCTCATGGAGAAACATGGTATCGGTCAGTAGCTTGTGTGGGGAGCCCTTGACTCTCAGGCATGTGTTGTGTATTAGGCACTGTCTTCTCGGTGCAGGTACTATATTCCTGTCTCCATTTTACTGTTGAAGTGCAAGCTGTAGCTCAGTGGAAGAGCATTTGCCTAGTGTACATGAGGTTCTGGGTTCCATCCCCAGCATTGCAAAAGAAAAGATAAATAAAAAAGGAAGTTATAGTTGAAGAGAAGCCTGCAGAGATTAAGAACTTACCTAAGGTCACCAAATGGTGTGCATTGTTAAATACCTGGTCCATATAACTCCCCAGCTAGTAAAATTTTTTGTTTTTGTAGTGCAGGGTATGGAACCCAGGGCTTCCTGCATGCTAGGCAAGGGCTCTACCACCGAGCCACATCCCTGACCCTTCATCCCATGTTTTCAAACTATTCTCAACAGTGCATTGCACTGTGTGTAAAAGCAGATGTTTCCCATAACTCGAGGCTTAGCTAGGACTACCCTTTGGCCCACCTATGGATTTATTGTTCTCTTTGATTAAGAACAAGAAATGAGGTACCAGCAATTAAAACTTGAGCAATTCACCCTAAAAATTTCTATCTTCATCCTTTGAAGTAAGCTGATGAACTCTGGCAGCCTGAGCCTCATTCCTACATGGAACAGTCAGTGTGAATGGCAAGCTCTGGGCACATAAAGAGATTGAGACCTAATCTTTCCCTTCAAGGACTCAGTCTTGCAGAAGAACCAGACCAATCTGACAGTGTGATGAGTTCTGCAGGAGCAAGCAGGGAAAGGGGACTGGGATTTGAGCTAGACCAGAAGACCACATAGTGTCACTTCTTGATCACTGAAGGCAAGCCCAGCCTAGGCAGGGCCCAAAGAGGGACACTGGAACAGGCAAGCACATGCCCACCATGGTGAGGGTGAGGGGGTAAGATGTTGGCATTTGGTGAACAGAGAGCCAGCTAAGATTTCTAAATGAAGGAGCCAAAGGGTTAAGTTGTTTGTTTGTTTGTTTGTTTTTTAGAATTAGGTTTTTTAGGAAATTTTCTAAGGTTTATTGACACATAATTTGTGTGCTATATAATTTACCCCTTTACATGTACGGTCAGGGCTGAACGTGTGTGAGGTCCTGGATTTGATCCTCAGCACCAAAAAATAAATAAATAAAATGTATGGTTCAGTGTTTTTTAGTCTAGCCACAACATGTTGTAACCATTACTAAATCAGTTTTAGAACATTTTTATCACCTCAAAAGGGAACCCCCATACTCTTTAGCAGTCACTTTTTTTTTTTTTCCCCCCCACAGTACTGGGGGTTGAACCCAGGGCCTGGCACTTGCATGTTTTGCAAGTGCTGTACCACTGAGCTGCACCCTCAGCCCATCTTTTTACTTTTTTGAGGCAGGGTCTCACTAAATTATACCTACCACCCTTGGTCTCAAACTCTCAATCGTCCTGCCTCCACCTCCCGAGTCACTGGGATTACAGGCATTTGCCTCCACACCTGGCAACAGTCACTTTCTATTCTCCCTTCTAACTTTACCCCACCCTAGGCCCAGGCAACCACTAATATTTCTGAGTCAGCATTGCCTGTTTCAGACTTTTCATATAAATGAAATCATAGAGTATGTGGCCTTTTGCAACTGACTTTCACTTAGCATAATGTCCTCACAGATCACCTAGGTTGTAGCATGTCAGATTCAGTCTTTATTACTTAGTTATACTCTGTTGTGTGGATATTATTTATGTATGCATTCATCTATTGATAGACCCTTGGGCTGTTTCCACCTTTTGGCTATGTGAACAATGCTCCTATGAACAGTCATGTAAAGGTGTTTGTGCTGAGGTGTATTTTCAGTCATTTTTTTCCCCCAGTACTTGGGGATTGAACCCAGGGCCTCCTCCAGTGGGCTGCACCCCGAGCCAATTTTTTATTTTTTTAGTTTGAGTCAGGGTCTCACTAACAGTCCTGAAAACAAGCTGGGCACAGTGGCACATGCCTGTAATCCCAGCAACTCAGGCAGCAGAGGCAGGAGAATGATGAGATCAAGACCAGAGGGAATCTGTGCAACTTAGTGAGACCCTGACTCAAACTAAAAAAATAAAAAATTGGCTAGGGTGCAGCCCAGTGATGGAGCACTTGCAAAGAACCTGTGAGGCTCTGGGTTCAACTCCCAAGTAATGGAAAAAAAACAAGGAATGGGATTGCTGGGACCCCCTCCCTTTTTTCTTTAACTGTCTTTATTGACAGACATCGCAGTTGTGTATTAGGAAATCCAACTAAATCTGTGAAAGAGCTACTAGATTTTATTTGTTTGTTTCTTTGTTTTGGTATTCTAAGACAGAATCTCGCTAAGTTGTCCAGGCTGGCCTCAAACTCATGATCCTCCTGCCTCAGCCTCCCAAGTGCTGGGACTCCATGCAGGTCCCACTACACTCGGCTTCCTGGGCCACTATTTAACGAACCACCAGACTGTTCTCCATAGTGGCTGCACCTTTTCACATTGCCACCAGCAGAGCACAGGTTGTAGTCAACACTTATTATTATCTGCCTCTCCGGTTATACACAGGCCCATAGGTGTGAATTGACATATCATTATGGTTTTGGTTTGCATTTTCCTAGTAGCACAGCACAGCTACATTTTAAAAGGTCCCTTTGGCCATAGCTTAGAAGGAGTAGAGTAAATATGGTTGAAGAGAGCAGAGCCAGGGAGATAAGCCTACTGCAGTGATGCAGATGAGGTGCAGCCTCAGTCCTGACTTCTGAAGAGAAAAGGACATAAAGCAGGAGTAGTGACTCCTCTCTCTTCATGGGAAGCCCGCATCTATTTAAGTCTTGGACGTATTCTTTCTTTTCTTAAGCATTTCTCTTTCTGAGTTCCTGGGTTTGCCCTAAGATAGGTACTATACCTTGCCCCTACCTAAGTAAACATCCTAACTTTGTTTCACTCTCAAAAAAAAAAGAGAGAGAGAGAGAGAGAGGCTGCAAAGCTGAAATTGACAGTTGCAATGAGCAGTTGGGTAGGAAGGAGCAGAAGAGTTGAGGTTTTTGCTGTGGGTTTTAGCATGAGCCCGATGTGAGTGGAGAGGTCTTACCTGCACAGGCTGTCTAGGCAGAAGAGGGTCCTGGGGTGAGTGAGGTGTGTGGATGCCACTGTCTGTATTGCCTCAGAATAACAAAGACATGTCTTCCAGGTACTGATGCCACTCATGCAGAACACATCGAGACCATCAAAGCCCGGATGTATGTGGGGCTCACCACAGACAAGCGGTTCCTCCCTGGGCACCTGGGCATGGGACTTGTGGAAGGTAAGCAAGGATGAAACTTGCAGTGGGCAGAAGGGAAGCTGGGTTGCCCAAGTACCTGAGAGTGTCACTCAGGACCTCACAGAGCACTGCTGTCTCCCCACAGGCTATGATTCTATGGGCTATGAGATGTCGAAGCCTGACCTCCGGGCCGAGCTGGAAGCAGATCTGAAGCTGATCTGTGAGGGCAAGAAGGACAAGTCTGTGGTTCTAAGGCAGCAAGTGCAGAAATATAAGCAAGTTTTCATCGAAGCAGTGGCTAAGGCAAAGAAGTGAGTGCCAGACCCTGCTGTCCTGCCCAAGAGGTCCTGTAGCTCCCAGAGCATATCCCCATGAAAAGCAGGAATTCCCAGGGCAGTTCAGCAGAAGGGAAATAGTGTAGCTACTCCCAGCCCATGCCTTTTGGGGTGTTAACCCTGCCAGTTTATCTTCAGTCCTGTTGGAGATGGGGGCTAGCTACACAGGCTCCGCCCCTTTGGGTTTCCCCATCTGAGTTCAGTTTATTCCTTTCAGTAGAGCTTTACTAGTATAGAAACAGTAATCAGAACAGTCAGCTCCAATTGTTCGGAGCCATCAGCTCTAAGAAATGCTGTTCTCTTGATTTTAATTCTGCTTTGAATTAGGCAGCACAGTCTTGTAAATCAGTGAATCCCAAATGCTGTTAGGTGATCCATTTGTTCTCTGGAGCATTTGCAAGTGGCCATTTAGTGAGCAACACATGTGTGTTGTTAGAAATAACATGTTTTCTACTTGTGATGTTGTGATTTATCGTCAGATACAGATGGTGCCAAAAAATACATGCACATCTTGGGACTAAAACGTTTCATTTTGCTGTTTTAAGAATGCATCATATGCTTGTTGTGCTAACTGCTAACTGCTGTCTCACATCCACATTGGTAGACTTCTGTGGCAAGTGTGTAAACTGATCCAACACCATAGCAGAAGAAGCAGGACTTGTTGCTCTGAGAGGCCTCTGGGATCTTTCCTTGTGCACATCACCACACAGGACACCATACATCTCAAACTTACCACAAGTGTATGCAGTTGTTAGATGTGTTGAAGAGTCTTGCATACTCACCCCTCCATTGTATTGTACTGCCTCAGTGTTCTCAAATGTCAAACAGTATTTCAGAATGGTCTTGCAGTCCTTGAACAACTACCATGCTTAGATCATATTCTTTGACTATCTTGGCTGTCACATGGTGGCTCTGGCATTCGTTTGATTAGCTCCATGAGCAAATGTTGTACTACATGTTGCTACCATAATTCAATTCATCTTTTAAAAGTGATACATAGATAACATTTCTTTAAATGTGCAAACATTCTTTTGGCACCCTCAGTAGCT
The DNA here is from genome assembly GCA_007922755.1 of Pedetes capensis. Lineage (NCBI taxonomy): Eukaryota > Metazoa > Chordata > Mammalia > Rodentia > Pedetidae > Pedetes > Pedetes capensis. The sequence continues at coordinate 100,132 of VMDO01005111.1, forward strand.
ATATGATCTTCATTTTCAGGTATCCAGGTCCAAAAACCCTTGGAATCTCCAAAGTGGTAAATGTCATTTTTTTGCCAATCTTGTGACTCATTGATGAGCCACAAGGTGGGAGTAAGTTGCCAGGGGAACCAACCATATGGTTAGAGGGTTGGTATCTTTATCTCCCTATCACCCAACTCTAGGATGGGGAGAAGGAGCTAAAGATTGAGTTGATCACCAGTGGCCAGTGATTTATCAGTTGTGCCTTTGTATTGACACCCTCTTAAAACCCAGGCTTCTGAGAGTTTTGAAATAGCTGGATGCATGGAGGCACCTTGTCCAGAAAAGGCAGGGACACACCACACGTGCCTTTCCAACGTGCCTCACCCTATGCATCTCTCCTGTCCAGCTGTTCATCTGAGTTCTGTGAGCCACTCTAGAAAATCAGCGAGACCTGAGGAGGAGCCCATGGGAAGTGCAGTTTAGAGCCAGTTGATCAGAAGCACAGGTCAAAACCTGGGTTTTGCCACTGGCATCTGAAATGAGGGCAGTATGGGGGCCCAAGCCCCAAGACTCTAACTCCAGGTACTATCAGGACCGAATTGAATTAGAAGACACCCAGCTGGTGTCCGGTGCATAATTGCTTAATGTGTGGGGAAAATACTGCCACGTATCTGTAGAGTGCATGATAGGAAATGGCAGTTTGGGGGCTTATTCTTCAGGCTGCCTCACAACATTAAGTGCAGACACTTCTGAGTTTATGTATGAATCAAGTGCAGTTATACTTGTGTTTGCCGGTAGCTGGAGTCCAGCCAGGAGTCCCAGGAGCCAGAGACAGTGCGAGAGCGCCATCTCCTCTGTGCCGTCCAGTCCACTGTGTGCATCAGCCTGTGGCCCCCTGACCCACTGGCTCCAGGCTTGTGTATGCTGTGGACACGTGAGAGTGCTGTAAATGTCTTTGCAGTGATGCTGGCTGGTGGTGTCTGTGTCTTTGCTTCAGGTTGGACGAGGCCTTGTCCCAATATTTTGGTGAAGGGGCTGAGGTGGCACAGGAAGAAGAGATCTACCCCTCCATGCCAGAGCCCATCCGGAAGTGCCCACAGTGCAACAAGGACATGGTCCTGAAGACCAAGAAGAGCGGCGGGTTAGTGGCTGGCTTCTGCCCCCACCTCTGCTCACCCACACCTACGGTGATGAGCAGCCTGCTCTGCCAGGCCCTATCAGTTCATGTCCGTGTCGTTATTTAAAGGCAGGCCTGCTGTTGGCAGTCCCTGGGCGAGATACTAGAGCTAGAAGGCTAGGAGGACATTATCTGGAGTGTGAAGTGCTGTGGGGAGTCCATAAAATAAGATTAGTAATATCAACCTCACAAAGCTGCATTCAGGGTAGGGATGTTGTTGTTGTTGTTGTTGTTGTTGTTGTTGTTGTTGTTGTTGTTGTTTGGGTGGTACTGGAGGTTGAACTCAGGGCCTCAAGCTTGCATGCTCTGCAAGTGCTGGACCACTAAGTAGCACCCCCAGCCTGTTTTTTCAGTTTTTGAGACAGGGTCTCGCTAAGTTAGCCCAGACTGCCTCTGGTCTTGAGCTTGCGATTCTCCTGTCTCTGCCTCCCAAACCGCTGGGGTTACAGGCGTGCACCACCGCGCACAGCTGGATTTTTTTTACGCTGCTGGGGATGGAGCCCAGGCCTCATGCATATTTGTCCTCTGCCATCTAGCTACATCTCCAGCCTCTTGTGGGGATTTTTGGTTTTGGTTTTGGTTTTGAGACAGGGTCTCACTGAATAGCCCATGCTGTCTTTGAACCCTCAGTCCTCCTGCCTCAGCCTCCCAAGTGCTGGAATGACAGGCATGTGCCACTCTGGGTGGCAGGGTGGGGATTTTTAAAGGGATATAAGTATAGCATGCAGCACATGGTACTCAGTCCATGGTGTGACCTTAGCTGATAATGATTTTTTAAATAAACAGTAGAATCCACAATGTTGTTGTTAGGTGCCGTCAAGTCATGTCCGACTCATAGCGACCTTTATAGGGTTTTCAATGGCTGGTTGTTTCGGGATTGCCTCAGGAGTGGGTTGCCATGTCCTTCTTTTTGCAGTGCTAGGAATCGAACTTGGGACCTCAGAGACTGCAGAGTGGCATTCTACCAACTGAGCTAAACCCCAGCCCCAGAGAATCCACAATAGCGGCTTCATTTTCAGGGATGGGCAAAATAAACACAGGCTAGTTTTCTAAGTCACTCATTGTCAGGGACTGTGCACCCAGTTAAGTGTCCTCCAGAAAAATGAAGGCCCTCTTGAGTCAGCTGAAGAAGGGTTTTCTTGGCAGATAGGTGACAGCCCAGGTGCTCTGCCCTCTTCCTGAGGTCTCATCCTGGCCACCTGTTTCCCAGGTTCTACCTCAGCTGCACAGGTTTCCCAGAATGTCGAACAGCTGTGTGGTTTCCTGACTCGGTGCTGGAGGCCAGCAGGGATGGAAGCGTGTGTTCGGTTTGTCAGCCAGCCCCTGTGTACAGGTGAGCCAGGTGTCTCTCAAGGCATGCAATGCAGGACCATCTTTCCCATCCTCCTGCTAGAGCCCAGGCAGGAGCATCCAGGGGCTGCACGACGGTGCGGTGGCTGCACTCAGCAGCAGCCTAGGCAGCTGGCATAGTCCAGTTCTGCTGGGCTCTGTGGAAGCCCAGTCTGGGCTCCTGCATCCTTGCCCTCGCCCAGAGCTCTACTACAGGGAAGCAGTTTTCAAACCCCCTCTCATGCTAAGAAATCATTGAGAAGCCCAAAAAGCTTTTATTGTGGGTAAGGTTTTCTAATATATACCAAATTTGAAATTAAAGTGGGGACATCTATTAAAGCATTTATTCGTTCACAGCAAATGCTTTGCTAACAAATTTTTTTAAACAGGTATTAGGACAAAATACCTAGTTTTCAAAGCAAAAATACGTAATTAATGAAGAGAATGTTGTGTAAGACTGGCTTCCGGTCTGTGGCCCTGCAATCAGCTGAGCTGCAGCGTGTGTCACCAAGTCTGGAAAGCTCCAGTGCACACACAGGGAAGAGTGAGGGCACACTAGATGTACTGTCTTAGCATTCTTATAAATTAGATTTGATCTTCTCTTGGAAGAGCCCCAGATCCCTGAAGGGCCTGGCACCACACTTTCAGAACCACTGGGGCAGAGCAAAGGAACCTTTCAGAGGTATCCACTTTGGGTGATTAATCATGGTCTTAGATTTCCTCTGCACAGCTTCCTACTCTGCACTCCTGTTAAGACAGAAAGGGCCTCACGGGTGCCCTGAATGGGCTTTCTGAGGCCCGAGGGGCGACAAGGGGAGGCCAGGGCTGGAGCACCCCTTGTGAACTAGGTGAAGATGCTAGCACCTAGTGGCTAATGTCTTTTCTCATTTTCTGGCCTCACTAGGTTGAAGTTGAAGTTTAAGCGTGGCAGCCTTCCCCCAACCATGCCCCTGGAGTTTGTTGGCTGTGTTGGTGGATGTGATGAAACACTGAAGGAAATCTTGGGCCTAAGATTTTCAGGGGGTCCTCCCAGAGCTAGCCAGCCTGGCCCCCAACCTTCTGGCCACCTGCAGGCCAGCCAGGCCCTGAACAGGATGGACAGAAGCCAGTACAGCCATGCCCAGGCTCCTGGCAGCAGACAGACTGGACCTTCAAAGGCTGTGGCCCTGACCCTCCCACCACCCACTGCCACTGGTGAAAGCAACTCTGTGACCTGCAACTGTGGCCAGGAGGCCGTGCTGCTCACTGTCCGCAAAGAAGGCCCCAACCAGGGCCGGCAGTTCTACAAGTGCAACAGTGGCGGCTGCAACTTCTTCCTGTGGGCCGATGGCAGCCGTCCTGCAGCAGGAGGGCCTCCCACCTCTGTGTCAGGACTCCCAGGCAGCTCACTGGGACGACCACCAGGCTCAGGCAGCCACCTGGGTGGGTTCAGCAGCCCTGGCGATGGCCGTAGCGGCCAGACATCCTGCCTGTGCAGCCAGCCCGCTGTCACACGGACTGTGCAGAAGGACGGGCCCAATAAAGGCCGCCAGTTCCACACCTGCGCCAAACCTCGAGAGCAGCAGTGCGGCTTCTTTCAGTGGGTCGACGAGAACGTGGCCCCAGGTGAGCCAGGCAGGGCATGCAGCTCCTGCTCGGGTTTCCACGGTGGGCTCCACCTCAGAGACCAGAGGTGGTGGGAAGAAGGCAAGGCAGTCTAGTGGTGGGGGATCAGGAGAGGACGCCCAGCTGCCTTGTCCATCCTCCATTTCTTCATTCACCTCTTCCAGTGAGGAAATGAACTACAGTCTTCATTCCAAATTAAAGGGTGGTGGTTGTTAGGTTCTTCTGAATCTAGTTGGACTCATGGCAACCCTCATAGAATTTTCTATGGCTGATTGTTTTGAGATTGTTTTCAGGAGTGGACTGCCACATTCTCCCATTTTTGTAGTGCTAGGGGTTGAACCCCGGGTCCTCAGAAAGTGCAGAGGAGCAGTCTACCAACTGAGCTAAATCCCAGGGAGCTCACTGTGCCCACCACTATGGTAAATATACTTTCTACAACAGGCATCATCTTTCATCTTCGGCAGGTAAACATTATAATCAGTTTTCCAAATCAGGAAGGTGATGCCCAGACCAGTGAAGGGGCTTTGTTCAGGGTCACACGGTGACAGGGCCCACAGTAGGAAAGGGGATCTCTCCCTCCTGCAACCCTGTGCACCTCAGCCTTGCAAGGGTGACTCCTGGCAAGATCATTGGCATCAACCTCTTCTCCTCAGATGACTGGTGATGTTTAAAACCCACCCAGGGTCACACAGCTTGGGCCGGCATCCCAGGAATGAGTGTCGTGAGAACTGGCACCCAGACATCAGATCACAGTGGATGGTGTATATAAGGGCACTCCTAGTGGTTCTTGCCACTCTAGTGCATAGCAGAAGCTTAATGGAACTTAATTAACCCAAGGCCAAGTGGGAGCTTTGGAGTTGTAGAGATGTGGTTCCCCAGCCCAGCTGTATAACTTCAGACACATGGCTGAGCCTCTCAGCCTGTTTCTTCAACAATAAGATGGTGCCTGCTATTTTCATTGGGCTTTTGTTTCATAAAGGAGCTGAGTTAGCCTCAGACTGTGATTTATTCATTCTTCTTATTCCTTTTTTTTTTTTTTTCCAGTACTGGGAGTTGAGGTCTCACACTTGCGTGCTTTGCAAGTGCTGGACCACTGAGCTGCACCCCCAGCCCTTTTTTTTTTTTTTTTTTTGCAATCCTCCTGCCTCTGCCTCCCAAGCTGCTGGGATTATAGGTGTGTGCCACCGCGCCCAACATTCTTCTTATTCTTATTTTTATTTTTATTTATTTGTTTTTGATACTGGGTCTTGCTCTGTAAGTCAGGCTGACCTTGAATTTGTGATCCTCCTCCCTCCCCCTCCCACGTGCTGGGATTATAGGTGTGACCACCATGCCCAGGTTCACACTGTGATTCTTTGACTTATTTATATATTTATTTAGCGATGCTTGGAAGTTGAACCCAAGGCCTCACACATACTTTGCAAGTGCTCTACCACCAAGCTGCATCCCAACCCAACTTTTTTATTTTTTATTTTGAGACCAGGTCTTACTGAGCTATGCAGGCTGCCTCTGGCATCAAATTCACAATCCTGGCACTGTCTCCCAAGTAAGTGGGATTGTAGGCCTGAGCCACCACCCCCAGCTGTTATGGTTATGCTCATGTCACCATCTCTGCATGTACAGAAAGAACCCAGGCGGCTTGGTAAAAAGCATAGAATTTAGGGCCAATGGCCCTTGCTTAGCAGGCCACAGGTGTAGCCCTCCTGTGCCAGACCCTTATTGCAGTGAGTACTGAGCACCTGGCCACCCACACACTTCAGAGGTGCCAGGACCACAGGAAGTAGTGTCTGACCTCCAGGCCAGCTGCTGGGTTGTCGTCTTGCATGATTGGGTATCCAGCACCAGGAGGCCTCTTCAAGGGCTGGATCTGTCCCTAACCTTCCAGGTATGGTAAGGCAGGAAGCTGGCTGCTGGTCACAAGCTCCTCTTCCCAGCTCCTCTTCCTCTGCCCAGGTTTGTGCTCTGTAGAAAGGGCCCGCATAAGGTAACACCAGTGCCCTCTTAACAGGACAGTGAGCACAGGACGGTATCTCTGAGACCATCAGATTCTTTAGGCAGGTAACAAGGTGTTAGGTAGACTTGTCCCCATGTGGCATTATGGAGCTGTCCCTCACAGAGCAGAGGAAGCCTGGCCCATGCGGTGCACCTGTGTACAAGGTGGGATACCCCATCCAACACTCTGCCTCTACTTCTTGCCACTTCACAGTGTCCATTTTAAACTCAGCTTTCCCCTCACTCTTCCCACAGGGACTTTTGTGGCTCCACCCTGGCCGGCAGGCAGAGGAAAAACCCAGGGGCCAGAGGCCAGGAGCAAGAGACCCAGGGCCAGTTCCTGTGACACAGGGTCCACGGCAAAGAAGCCCCGAAAATGCAGCCTTTGCCACCAACCTGGACACACCCGGCCCTTCTGTCCTCAGAACAGATGAGGACAGGCAAGGCGGAGAGGGCCACTTTCTCACACCAGGGACCAGATGGTTGCTGTGCTGGAAACTGAGGAAAGTGTTGGGTTTTGGACTTTGGCCTCTTTGCTGAGGAGCACAGGTGTACACCCCTCTGCAGAAGGTTGGTGATCCTCTGTCCCAGGCTCAGGAGTGACCCCAACCACTGCACTGCTCAGAAGTGAGGCAGCTCCCCACCGTGACCCCTAAGGACTGTCACTGTTAGCATGGGATGGGGAAGCCGGGAGCAGAGGTCGTAGCCATGGGCGTCGGTTCATCCCCAGCTGTGGCCTGCTGTGTGCTGCCAAGTGAGAAGCACCCCAGCCTGCCTTCACCTGGGGGAAGCCCCTGGGTGAGCAGCCAGCACGGCCAGCACAGGATGGGACTCCTGTACACGACCACCTGGGAAGGAGGGTGGAAAGCTGGGAAGTGGTTCTCCCAACATTGTAGCTGCAGAAGCTTTGTTCTGTTCCATCCGCATCTAGAAGCCAGAACACCCTGAGCTCCTGTTCTTCAGTGAATTCATCACCTTTTACTCCAGCTGGTGGCAGTCCAGTGTCTAGCGATGCCTGCAGGAGCGACGGTGCAGATGCCAGCCAGGGCAGAGGAGCTTTCGCCTGGGGGCTCTCACCGCCCCAGCCCAGTGGCCCTCCCAGCCCAGCCCATCTTCCCGGATACATGACCACCACTAAGCTCAACTTCTGCCCATTTGTGCCTTGGAGCAGAGATGCTGGTGCAAGGTTCAGAGCACTCTCCTGCCAGCTGTGTTCCATAGATGAGAAGACAAGCCAAAGTGGGGTGTCAACTGCCCAGTCATGCTGCCAGTTAGTGAAGAAGCTGAAATTGTTAGAGCTTGGGACTGCTGGGCCCTACGCCTCATTAGACCAGTGGTTCTGAGCCCTGACTGGGCAGCAGGCTTTTCACAAATGTGGATTCCTGCCATTGTTCCTAGATCATCTCAGTCAGCAGATTTGGGTTATGGCCTCTGGGGTTTTCAGCTGGCTACCACCCATCTGTTTGTCTCTGGGTTTACCTCTTCTGGTTGTCTAACATAAATGGAATCTTATGTGACCTTCTGTGTCTGGCTGCTTTTCCTCCCCCCCCCCCAATTTTGTCCAGATTATAGCATGGATCAATATTGCATCTTTATGGTTGAATAATTTTCTATTGTATGTATATACAATAGTCCCCGTTATCCACGGGGATACAGTCCAAGACCCTCAGTGGATGCCTGAAACCTCAGATAGTACCAAATAGTATATATACTCATGGTATGAATACATACCTGTGAAAAAGTTTATAAATTAGGTACATTACAGGATTACTAATGTTGAAATAGAATGATTACTGTGATAAAAGGTATGTGGAAGTATTCTTTTTGTTTGTTTGTTTGTTTTTGCAGTATTGGTAGGTTAAACCCCAGGGCCTTTGCATACTTTGTAAGTGCTCTACCACTGAGCTGCAACCCCAGCAGCCTTTTTTAAATTTTATTTTATTTTATTTATTTATTTATTTTTGAGTCAGGGTCTTACTAAGTTGCACAGGCTGCCTCTGGCCTCGAACCTGTGATCCTCCTGCCTCTGCCTCCCAAGTCTCTGGGATTACTGGGCTATGCTACCATGCCCAGCTTCTGGCCTGTTTCTTTACTGTTGGTGGACAAAACAGTTTTGGGAGAGGGGAAATGTGTATTCTAGTTGGTTGAGCCCATCATTGTCTAGGTTAGCATATAAACCACTTCCTCCTGGCTTCTTGCCACCCACATGCTTCTGTCCATGAGTCACTGATAAACTGCACTCTGTAGTCATGGGTCTGTCTACCTCTTTGGTCTTCCAGCCTCTCCAACCTTTGGTGACTAATTCTAGTACACTGGGTTTTTCTAAAACAAGACTTAAATCGGCATTTTTCCAAAGAGTATGTACAAGTTACCAGTTAGCAGGTGAAAAGATAGTTAATGCTATAAAGGAATTGCAAATGAAAAGCACAAAGATCCTACTTCATACCCCAGTGTTGATGAGGATGTAAGAAATAACCCCTGCATGTTGTTGCTGAACTGTAAAAATGGTGCAGCCACTGTGGAAAAGTTTAGTGGTTTCTCAAAAAGTTAAAAGAGTTACCAAATGATACAGCAATTTCATTCCTAGGCATGTGCCCAAAATGGCTAAAAACAGGTCATCAAATACCCATAAATGAAAGTCATGGCGGCACTATTCACGACTGCCAAAATGTGGAGCTGCAAATGTCCATCAGGTGAAAACAATGTGGCACACCAGTCCCCCTTATCTGTTTCAGCTCTGTGCAGTCAACTAGGGGCCAAAGACATTGTCTTTACACTTTTAAAAGGGAGACCAGTTTTGCTGGGTGCAGTGGCATGAATCCCTGGGTTCGGCCCCTGCAGTACAGCCAAAAAAAAAAAAAAAAAACCCAGGCAGCAGTGGCTGGCACACCATGTTCAGCTGCCTGACCTAACAACTTTGTCCTTAGGGTTTGGGTTGCTGCCCAGGTCACCTGGTAAACGAAATGGTGGTTATGACCAAGATGGCTATATGGCTATGATCAGGTCAAGCTGAATCCGCTCAAGTCCTTTACTTGTTTTGTGGTGCTGAGATGAAATCCGGAGCTGTAGGCATGCTAGGCAAGCATTCTGCTGTTGAGATACACCCCAGCCCCACTTTTTTCTTTTATTGCTAAGGATTGAACGCAGGCCTCACATGTTAATCATGCACCCTACCACCGAGTTATACCTCCAATTCCCTGACTGTTTCTAAACTGTTGTCTTTTTGTTAGTGAATTGGAGGAATGTGTTAGTGTTTTGTTGCTGTGACAAAGTACCTGAGAGGAACAATTTCAAGAGTAGAAAGATTTATTTTGGCTCATGGTTTCAGAGGTTTTGGTCCTTTGGTTGTTGACTGGCTTTGTTGCTTTTACGCTTCTGACAAGACAGATAAGGTGGCAGAAGGGCATGGTAGAGGAAAGCTGCTTATCTTGTGGCAGCCAGGAATCAAAAAGGGGAGGGAACAAGATACAGCCTTCAAAGTCATGTCCCCAGGGACCTACTTCCTGTAAATAGGCCCAACCTCCTCAGCCCATTCAGGTATTAACTCATCAGTGGGTTAAACCATGGGCAAGCTCAAAGTCCTCATGATCCTGTCACCTCCATGGCCCCCTTCCGCACTCTGCTGCCATAAGGACAAAGCCTTCAATGAGTTTCTGGGGAGCATTCCAGACCCAAACCCTAACAAGGAGTTATCCATAGATTTGGATCCCAGATGCATTTATGGTTTTTAGATCTTTCCCCAGGTACGTAGATGGGAGAACGTGGCAGCCCATTCCCAAAGCAATCCTGAAACAGTCAGTCAGTGAAAACACTATGAAGCTAGGGTTGCTGTGAGTCAGACCTGACTTGATGGCATCTAACAACAAAAACAGGTAAGTAGCTCTTGTGTATGCCAAGACCACAAACTGCACCAAAGGACAGGCTGGACATTCGAGATTGGATAGATGCAAGCTCTGCTTAGCTCCTGACTCCCCTGCCCTGCTCCATACTCCTGGAGCCTCAGTTTGCCTCATCTGCATTAGGGTGCTCTTTGATGGAGAGTTATAGCCGGGCCCAGCCACAGTGAAAATTTTACAGTAAAGCGTGTTAGAGTGCCCAGGTCTCTCCTGATGGCACACCCAAGCAATGTTGAGTGCAATGAGGAATTTGTCCCCCCCTTCCCCACCACATTGACTGTGAATGGTTTTTATTTTATTTTTTGGGTTAAAAAGCTTCTTTTTATTATTACTATTATTGCAGTACTGAGGGGTTTAATCCAGGGCCTTGAGCATACTTTTGCAGGTGTTCTACCACTAGGCTGCACCTCCAGCCCCTTTTTTATTTTTTACCTTGAGACAGGGTCTCAGTTATGCAGGCTGCCACTGTCCTCAAACCTGCAATCCTCCTGCCTCTGCCTCCCAAGTCACTGGGATTACAGGCATCCATATTGTGTACAGTTTTTTATTGTGTGTGGGGGGGTGGTCTGTCTTTTTTGTTTTGTGGTGCTGGGACTCAAACTCAGAGCCTCACACATGCTAGGCAGGTGCTACACCAGCTGAGCTATATCCCTAGCCCCCTGGCAAGGTTCTTAATTCCTGTGTTGAAGCATAGTTCCTGTACTGTGTGCAATGCAACAGCAGGGAGAAGAAAACAACCGCCCTCATGGGGCCAGACAGCCTGGGCACTAGCTCACAGACAGTGACTCAACCTCCAGCTTCCCGCTGGGCAGCATCTACTGCCCCTTGAGCAGAGGAAACCCAGGCTCTGATGGGTTAGGTGCCTTCTCTTACCAAGCAGCTAATCTGGCCTTGAGACCTAGTCTGCCTTCAGTCCACCTCAGCGCCAAGGCCTCCCCAAACCCCACGACGAGGCTTACAGCCCGCATGGCAGCCAGGAACCCCTGCCGCCTCCTGGAGAAGCAGCAGCCTGGCTGGCTTTCATTCCATGGTGACCTTCCCAGTACCTCAGAGAAGAGGACAAGGCCGCCCTCACAAGTGCTAGTGGTTGAAGGACTCGGCCCAGGTCTGCCCCTGACACTCACTGGTCTGGGAGCAGCTGCGATTAAAAATAAACTCGATCCCCAGCTGGCTGCTCCCAGGCCCTGTTGCAGCCAAGATCTTTGGATGCTGAGATTCGACTGGATCACGTTCAGCAGCCAAGTTTCCTGGAGTAGAACTCAACTCACTCACCACCTCGGGCCGTCCCTGCAAGGCACAGATCTGCGCCCACGCCCTCCTTAGACACCAGCTTCCAGCTGGGCGGTGCTGCTCCATCGCCTGCAGCCTGAACCTGGAATGCTTCTGCTGAAATCCAGGCAAGCTAGTGAACCTGTGAGGCCAGCCTCCGCCTGCAGCCCCAGTCCAGGAGCTAACGAGGCTCTTAGGAGGGTGTCAAGCAATGCGAAGGATCCACAGCAGATCACCAAGGTCCTTGGGGTCGCCTTTGCGTCTACACTGGCTCTCCATCTGCAGCAACCTTACCTGCCTCAATAAACTAAGGTGGTTATTTTCCTGATTACAAAGACTGTAGCCATAAAAAGTGCAAATATTATAGACATAGCAGATACCAGATTGAAGGCCCTGTGTTAGAGATACACAAGGCAGAGGGGTGGGGCATCTGTCTCCCTCCTCCCCCCCCCACCCCCCGGCCATCCCCCAGCCATGCTGTCCCCAGAGAAGGTGTACACATGCCCTGAAACCCATTCAGGCTTCCATGTCTGAACCTGGGGCCTCTGAGGCCTGAGCTCAAGGCCATCTAAATTCCCAATTGAAGGTCAGGTGCAAGCAGGGGCCATTTGGACTCAGAAGTCAGGCAGCGCTCTCCCTTGCATGGCTGGCATGCTAGCGGTAACTCAGAGGTTGCTGGACTCTGGATAGACACTGGGTGTCTGAGGGCCCTGGATCTGAGGGCTCCTCAGGCTGCTGCTAAATGGCTGTTTTTCCTAGTGCAGATGGTGAGCCTCTGCCTGTGCACTGCTGATAGGAGGATGACTGGACACTTATTTTTCCATTGCAAAGTAATCAAAACATAGGGAAGGCAATTGGGAAAAGGCAGCAATGTGGCAGCAAGCTAGGAGCTGGTAGGCCGTGCAACTGTCTTTATGTCCCAGTCTGAGGCTCTTGGACCTTTCTTCTCTGCTTCCTGCTACACACAGCTCAAACTCTGAAGGTTGTTTTCTAACCTGCTGACTTTAGAATGCAATTTGGCAAATCCTTGAGGATCTCAGTAATTTAGCACGATTCCCACTCCCAGGAATCTTCTAATGAGAAAGCTGTGACTACAACAACTTACTTCAAGACTGTTGTTTTCCTTTTTTTTACAATAATGGCAAAGGGTTATGGGTTTAGCTCAGTGGTAGAGCGCTTGCCTAGTATGCACGGGCCCTGGGTTCCATCCCCAGGACCATCAAACATAAAATGTAATGACAAAGATGGAAACTCCCATAGGCAATTAGCTCCAAGGGGACAGATGTTCCCCCTAGTGATGGACTTTTTTACTGTATGCCCGAACAGTACTTACAAAAGTGGAGGTACAGCGAGGCACGGGGGCGCACTTCCAGCCCTCAGGAGACAGGCAGGAAGACTGAGAGTCCAAGGCTAGCCTGGGCTACATAGACTTTGCCTCAAAAAAACAAACAAAAAGTAGATCCACAAAAAGGATATATTTTAGCTGCGCGTGGTGGTGCACGCCTGTAATCTCAGTGGTTTGGGAGGGAGGATCACAAGTTCGAGACCAGAGGAAGTCTGCGTAACTTAGCGAGACCCTGTCTCAAAAAGTAAAGGAAAAAAAAAAAAGGATTAGGGGTGCAGCTCAGTGGTCCAGCACTTGCAGAGCATGAAAGCGCGAGGCCCTGGGTTCAACCCCTAGTACCGCAAAAAAAAAAAAAAAAAAAGGATACATTTTTTATTTGGTAAGAACTTTTTGGTTCTGGGGGTTGAACCCCGGACCTTGTACATTGTAAACATGTCTTACCACTGAGCTCCACCCACCCCCAACTGAGAGTTGTTCTTGATTTAGGGTACAGAATCTGTGGGTGACACTTCATAAATTAGTAAGTTTCTGCTTATTTTTGCCACAGGTCTATCTTTCCTAATCTGTCCCAGTAAGCCTTGCCTTCTGAGTAGGCAGAAGCCCTGCCTTGCCCCAGCCATCTGAACTGCTGCCTCTGGCTCATATGGTGAAGGACAAATGTGGAACTGGAATGCCTGGTTTTTGCTGCCACAGCTGAAGTTTCGAGGTCTGAAGACTCACAGCCCTGGGCTGAGAGCGCCTCTGGCTCACCCATCCAATGTGGCCCTGCCTTCAAGAGCAGTGAGTGAAATTAGCAGCAGCTTTTCCTACCAGGGGGCTGGGATTTAGCTCAGTTGGTAGAGCGCTGCACTGCAGTCTCTGAGGTCCCAAGTTCAATTCCCAGCACCGCAAAAATGGGAGAAGGGCCCGGCAATCCACTCCCAAGGCAATCCCGAAACAGTCAGCCATTGAAAACCCTATGAGGGTCGCTACGGCACCCTTTCCTACCAGGAGCCAGAACCCAGCTATCCTAGGGCCATGACCCCTGCGAAGGCTTCCAGCCAAATGCCCACTTGCTTCCCGTTCTTCTCTGATTAGAACAGAGGTCCCAAGCATACACCTTTGCTAGGTGACATAACCATGAACCTTTCTCTCACTGTTTTTTTTTTTTTTTCTTTCGGTACTGGGGGTTGAACCCAGGGCCTTGTGTTTGCATGCTTTGCAAGTGCTGGACCACTGAGCTGCACCCCCAGCCCTTTTTGAGACAGGGTCTCGCTAAGTTACACGGACTGCTCTGGTTTCAAACTTGCGATCCTCCTGCCTCTGCCTCCCAAGCCGCTGGGATTATAGGCGTGCGCCACCGCACCCGGCTCCTTCTCTCCCTTTTAACTCCTCTGTTTTTTTTCCCCACTGCAGCCATGAGAAGAAATTCAGAGCTACCTGAAGCAGGTGGCCTCCATGAAAGAGTCCACATCAGGATTGCACTGGGGTCTTGTGTAAGAAGAGGGGCCCTAAACCAACCTCCTGGAAGCTGGGCGTGGTGGCGCACGTCTGTAATCCCAGCGGCTTGGGAGGCGGAGAGAGGAGGATCGCAAGCTCGAGACTAGAGGAAGTCTATGTAACTTAGTGAGACCCTGTCTCAGGAAGTAAGGAAAAAAAAATAAAAGGGCTGGGGGTGCAGCTCAGTGGTCCAGCACTTGCAAAGCATGCAGGCGTGGGGCCCTGGGATCAACCCCCAGTACCACAAAAAAAAAAAAAAAAAAAACAACCCTCCTGGGCTGGGGCGCAGCTCAGTGGTACAGCACTTGCCTAGCAGGTGTGAGACTCTGGATGCATCTCCAGTACTGCAAAAAAGAAATAGCCTAAACTGACATCTGAGACAGCTGCCTCCGGTCAGCGCTTCCCCATGGCCCAGGAGGACCCTGTTGCCCAGGGGGCAACCCCAGTGGAAGGGCCTTACTGAGCTGGGGCTTGGTGAGGCTGGTAGAGAGCGAGGAAGCAAGGCCTAACCATCTCATTCTGAGCCTTTACCTGTGCCAGGTGGCAGGTCAGCACTGCCTACCCATTAGCTCTTGTAGCTGCCCAAGAAGGACTTAACAGTTCCCACCTCACAGACAAGATGCCTGAGACCTAGGCCCCACCCAGCTGTTCCCTTGCCAACCCATCACCAGTAAAGCTGCTGGAAGTTCTCCATATACTACCCAGGGAGAGCAGCTCCCAAACCAAGTGTCTGGAATGGAACCCAGCTAAACCAGGCTCCCTCCAGAGGCACACATGGCCCTGTGCCCGGAGGACACACCACTATTCCCTCTGTCCCACACAGTCCTAGTCCCACAGTCACAGCTGGAATGGGAGGGTCCTGCTCAGGAAATACAACTCCACAAGGACAGACCCAGGATGGGAATGGCACAGCTGGGGGGAGGGCGAGGGGAGAGGGCAACCCCGTGGCCCGAAGCCCTCCCCAGGCTTCATTTCACATCTGTGGTGGCACCGGAAGTGAGCACCAGTTTGGTCCTTGTGGGACACGGAGATGCCTGGCTTTACAGCTGCTCAGCTCCACCCTCATAGGGCCACAAGGAGAGACAAAAGTGGTGGAGAAATGAGTTTGCTGAAGACGGAGGGTCATGGCTGAAGGGCTGTGGGGGAGCCCCACAGATCCCACAAAGCTGGCGGACACCTGGGGGTTTGGCCTCTGGAAAGAAGGAAAGAAAACCCTAACCAGTTGGTTCCATTACCAAGGTGAGGCCTCCCACCAGGACCCGCTTAATACTTTTCCTCCACATGGCCTACGGGTTATGGCCCAGATGTCTGTGCACTGAAGGAACAGAGGTTGAAGTTCAGCAAGATGGCCTTGGGAAATGGTGCCTTTGGGGGTGATTAGTTC